>CM036320.1:5871187-6097337 GCA_020567845.1 Rhododendron henanense subsp. lingbaoense | reverse complement strand
CCATATCTTCGCATGTTTTATTCATTCTTCGAGTTGGCCAACCAGACAACAAAAATTCATATTTTTCATTGATCTTATTACACGGAACATGGCTAAATTACCATAAAAAAAGAAATAACATGACATACTCAAACCGTTACATGACATTACATGGTTAAGTATCCCCGCACCAGCTTAAAAAAAGTGTTTTCGCCTCTTTCTCTCTCTTCTCTTTCTCTCTCTGACCTAAACCAGATTAGCCGCCGCCTGGGGGGGGGAGGTGCCCTTTCCCTCCTCCCCCTGGGCCTCCTCTTATTTTCTACCCTTTCCCTTTCATTCTCAGATAGAGTTGTCCCTCTGATCTCCTCTGCCGTTTCAGCTTCTGCTTCGTTCCCTTCTCTCTTTGTCGGACGGCCGCCGGTCCTTTCCTCTTGGGGTTACCGGTTTGGCTTAACGGCGAGGTCGTCCGGTGAGGGAGGTGGTGGTGAGGCCTGTGTGGTCACCCATCGTGCTCTACTCATGGGTAGTCACGATTTGGGCTTAACGGCATGCGGCGGCTTCACAGCAGGAGGTTGGATCTGGATCGTGGCTCGCTGTGTGGGCGAATGAGGGTGGCGCCAGCTAGCAGCATTCGGCGGCGATTGGTACCTCCGTTTGTTGTTTCCTCAGGTCGTTTGTGGGAGCCGATTTGGCGGTGTCTCGGCGGCCATTGTTGGGGCTTCGGCGGCGCGTGGGGCTCTTGTCGGCGGGGGCTGTGGGCTGGCGTCTAGGTGTGGTTTTCCGATCCTGGTTGGGTTTCATGGTGGGGTATGGCGGTCCCTGGGAGGTTGAGCGGCAGTTTGGCTGGTTTGGGGTGCGGCGGCTCTGTTCTAGTTTGATTTGGGTTAGGTGTTTTACCCGGTGGCTGTGTTTCCGGCGGCTGCGGGTTGGTGCAGGTGATGGAGGGGTTCTAGGTTTGGTGTATGGAGGCTAGGTGAGTTTCCTTTGGCGGCTGAGGGGTGGAGGTCCGGTGGTGGTGGCGGGGGATGGTGGTTGGCCGATCACTGATTATGTTTTTTAGGGTTAAGGTTTTTAATGGGCCTCGCCAGATTTGGGCTTGGCCCTGGCTATTTTGAGCTTTCATGTTTTATCTGGGCTTGCTGTGGCCTTTAGGATGTTTTGGGCTTTGCCCATTGGGTGTTCTGGATTTTGTCCCAACAGGTGTTCATCCAACTTTGTGTTGGATTCCCCTTCCCCTTTCCCTAACTTGATGTACCCTTTGTCAAGTTCTCAATAAAACTTTGTTGCCTATCAAAAAAAAAAAGACATTACATGGTTAAATTACCATGACATTACATGGTTAAATTACCATGACGATTACAACGTGAACACGATAAATAACCCATGATTCGAACAAATATTTCATGGTAAACGGTTCAAATATGGTTAAATTACCATCAAAACAGGTTATCGTGATCAGCGCTTCATGGTTAAATTACCATGTCGATTTCAACATTTCATGACGATTCATATACCGACAGGAACCCAACTTCCAAAAAAATCCATCTTGTTACAAGGAAAATAATGCCAATTTAATTTCCAAGAAAAAGGAAAAATGTATGTATTCATATCTAAATACATGAAAAATCATAAAAACAAAAAAAACTCCAATTTGTACACCCACTTCGAAACCCATCTGCACGTAATACAATACTTGCAACCAATCAAATGATAATTGCACCGTGAATGCCCAACCCGATCCGTGAGGCCTTCTTGTTGAACTCCGATTTTTACGCCAACGCTGGGAGTTTCGACGGCGACGGACTGTTGTGTGGCTTGGCTGATTCGTTGGCTCCACCTATATTCTTCAAGGTCTCTGATTTGGATCGGAACTCCGACGTGGCGGCTGTTGATGGATGGCGGCGACTGTTGGCGGAGGACTTCGGAAGACGAGTGGATCGCCTTCCACCGGAGGACGTTGGAGGACCAGGCGGCAGCTATTTGTGGAGGACTTCGGAGAGAGAGAGATCTTTCTTATATAGAAACCCACCAGGGATTCAAAATTTTCGGGATTCAATCAACGAAAATCGTGGGACGGGAATCTCGCGAGGACGAAAGGACTTATGATTTCGTCCCCAAATTCGAATCTCTCTATATATAATATATATATAATAGGTAAAACAACAATAAAACAATAAAAGGGCAGAAACAACATAAAAACTAATAGGAGGATGGAATCATAAAGAGCTAAGAATGGGAGGACGAAATCATAAGTCTGTTAGGCTTTTAGGATGAATAATTAAGCGTACGTGTCATAGGTTGATAGGCGCGTGATGTCATAGATATGAGTGCCTAAGTAGGGCAAATTAGCGTGTTAGAGGCGCAATTTATTCCATTATCCACTTGATACCGTGCTTTCTTTTGTTTTGTGTTTTTGTTATTTTCATAGGTAATAAGGCGGATTTTACGCCAAGATTGGAGTGCAAGGCCTTGAGGTCGGTTTGGACGTCGCCATGGGAAGTCGAGGCGAAAGCATGAGGCGTCGGGTGACGTCGGGTGGCCAATTCCATGCAAGGCTCGGCGGGCACCGTTAATGCTGTCGGTATCGATACTATGATCCCCAGTATCGATACAAAGTGGAGCAAAACTGATTCGTGGTTCAACAGAGAGATGGGTATCGATACATCTCTCACATGTATCGATACCGAGGGCATCAGCGGGAATCTTCAATGTTTCGTCGTTTTCTTTCATTTTCTAATTATTTCCGAATATTTGGGGTTTGTATTAATACCCCTCTAAACTCCGTTTTTAGGGTTCGAACTTTTACGTAGCAGTTTTCCTTTTTCCGTTCTTTCTTTCCAGAGCTATTTTCTTTCAAGTTTTCAAGTTTGTTCAGATCTTCGCACTCCGGTAACTCGTATTGATTTGTTCTTCATTAAAGTTGTTCGTTGGTATTCGTACAATTGAGTTTTCTTATTTCTTTTTCATTCCAAGCAATAGAAGCATGATGCAAGTTAGGATTTCTCTTGTTTCTCTTTCAATAATGAGTGAGTAGTCGTATAGGTAGGGTCGCGGGGTGATTAGCACACCGTGACCAGTTCGGGTACTGCTCCTGCTTTCAAATAATGGAAAAAGTAATTTTAGGTTAATAAGAACATTCGTTAGACGAACCCGGGGCATCGTCGGAGCCCATGTGAACGGGGGAATGGGGGTCCAAAACTCATTCTTCGCTGCGCATGGGTATACGGCGACCATAAAGGTTCGCATCTTTCGGGGTATCTTTTCCAAACTAAAGTTAAATGTTTTTAGGAACGCTGAATGGAGCAGGCTAATCCGGACTGGTTACGAGTGCTATGAACCCTACGACCGTACCTCCTTTTAATTATTTGAATAGTATAATCAATTTCTTTGTTTTAGTTTATCTCTCAATCAAACCGACAAGGGGTGGCTACCTAAGAGCCGTTTCAAATTCTACAACCCGAGGTTCCACAGCACACACTTCACCGTCCTTGGTGGATTCGACTCCGGTCTTACAGGATATTGTGCTATATCGGTCTCCGCCCTACGCTTGGGGCAACCCATAATTTTAGGACCAGGAAATCGTCAAGCATAGGTTGTCAACTTATTGTGCATTAAAAAATTGGGAAGTATAAAGGGGGGAAAATAAGAAAAGTGATACTAATAATTTTTCCTTAGGTGTTAAAAGTGAAAACGAATTGAGGAGTAAAATACCTACTTAATTTCTGTCTTTTTCCAATGCAATTCCTATAAATGGATGAATTTGAAATTTAAGGTGTTTTGGAATTTAAGGGATGAAGTGAATATGAGAAGGAAACAGAGTAATTCTTTCATTTATCTTGTGTACGAAATTAAAACAAAATCTAAGAAAAATAGGTAAAATAGTTATTATACACCTTGCCTGATTGCTTCTATATTTCATCAATTTTAACTTTTCAATGAGGAATTAATATTATATAATCCAACAAGGATTTAGTTAAAAGAGGAAATCAATTAAATATAGAAGCAGTTACGCATATGCAGGGTGTATAATAATTATTTTAGCTATTTTCCTTGGATTTTTGTTTAAATTGGAGCTTAACGTTATTTTATTTTATTTTTGTCAAATAAGCTAGAAAAGCGAGGAAAGTGTTTGTTCATTATCGAAACCAAATATCATTCATCAATTTTTTTAGAAAATAAATCCAAATAAATCTAGCTGTACAAGGAATAAAGGCTCTCGCCGCTCTATATATACCCGCTCGCAAAACATATGCGGACACGGTTACATAAATCAAAACCATCTCCTTTACAAAGTTTTGTCTATAATCGTATTATGATTTCATTAGATAACAACGGCGATGGAGACGAAGAAGAAGGCGACGAAATCAAAGACAAAGATCATTCTGTTCTCAATCATTGTTTCAGTGATTTACCAAATTAAAGGTTTGCGTCTTCTTTCATCTTAGATTTTGATTCTTTCTCTTAGGGTTTCAATGATGATAAGAAAACCCGTGTGTCTATTATGATAAGAAAACTCATAAAAGGTGATATGTTTGAGCATGCTGAACGACAGATAACGCTAGTTTTCATAAATAAAATGATAAATTCAAGCGCGAAAACACATAAAACAAGCATTTAACTTTCACGCTTACAACGAATTCTTTTTTGAATGTGATTTTGATCTAAAGACTATGATTGAACTAATTTTCAATCCAACGCCCATGAGCATCTAAGAAAATTTCCAGCTAACTCAGTCACTCTGCTTTCAGTCGTCCCTCTGTGTGTATATATATATACCTTCTGTATAGCAAGCTAATAACAGTCCCAAACACACTCTCTCTCTCTCTCTCTCTCTCTCTCTCTCTCTCTCTCTCTCTCTCTCTCTCTCTCTCCCCTCCACCAATGGAACAACAACACAGAATCATGGAAGAGAGAGAAGAGCTCATGGTTTCCCCTACAGGGGATGGAAAACCAACCCTTAGAATTGCCCATTTCTTGAACCCTTCCCACTCCTCCAATGACAACCCACTCCACACTCCTTCTCCTCTTTCTCTCTCTTCTAAAACTTCCGAAACCCAAACCCAGGAAAACCCACTAAATGTATCTTTCAAAGGCTGGCGAAACCCGCAAAAGAATTGGAAAAACTGGGTCGATCATATGTGTTCCCTGCACAAATCCGTGTGGGAAAAAGCTGGAATCTATTATTCGATAATGGGTTCGGTTTACTCGATTAAGAAAGATTATGAGTTGGTGATTAAATTCGCAGAGAGATGGTGTCCCGAGACCAAATCATTCGCCTTTGATTTTGGTGAAGCGACTATCACTCTCGAAGATATGATGACATTGGGAGGTTACTCTGTTCTGGGTGACTCTGTTTTGACTCCTCTTCCAATTGGTAAGAAACTTTTTTTATAAAAAGATGGGTTTGTATTGGAAAAAATATTAATTAATACTTATCATCGTCTCAGTTGATGATCCAAATTGTTCGTTTTACAAATTTTGGCATATTTATGTGGAAATTAAGTTGATCAAACATTGTTAACCACCCACGTAAATCATATTTGTCTTGAGAGAAATAGCCTGTCAGGTGTTCAGTTGATATCTTTTTCAACTATTTATCTTTATTTTGGTTTTTCTTTTGTTCTTTTTTTTTTTATCAAAAAAAAAACGAGAGGTGAGGGGTAACTCAAGTTTTTGTGAGTTGCATCATCGAAACTTTCTCAAAACATTTCTTTTTCTATTGTAATGGAGTAATTTCATTTTTATGTTTTTTATAATAACATTTTTTTTTACTTAAAATTAAGAAATCATGAAAGTCTAACGGTCCATTTCTTTTAGAACAAATGTTATTCAATCGAAATCTTTTTATCAGATCAACCTGATTTTTCGCATAAATAATTTCCACGTCAAGATCAATCAAATGAACCTAATCGTCAAATCAAACCATAATAGGTCCTATTTATATCCCATGATGGATCAACTCAAGAGTGGTATCCGACTTAAACGAGGCATAAGCATATAAAATTTGTTCACATTGTTTAGATATAGAGTAGCATTGTGTTAACCCTGGGGATTCTCACAGTGGTTAATTGACTTGTCTCGCCAGGACTTACCATCCTAAGATTGCATGGTCCATTTCCCTTGACATCGATTTCTCATATTGTAAGACTTTCATTTCTGATAAATCTTTGTATCTCATCAAACAGACAGAGCATCGGAAGAAACCAGAGGAGAACTGCTTCAAGCACGATTAGAGCTTGTAAGGACAAAAGCTCGAAAGGCCAATCAAGGTGCATGGATGAAGAAATTCATGAAAACTGGCAGTAGAATCGAGCACGAGGCATTTCTCTCTCTCTGGTTGTCAAAGTTTGTCTTCCCTTCAGCTGCGGGACATGATACCGTTGGAAATAAGGTACTTCCCATCGCTATACATCTAGCCCAAGGTACAAAAATCGCGCTTGCACCGGCTGTGCTCGCTAGCATTTATAGAGACTTGAGCTCGATAAGGGAGAGAAGCGAAAACGATGTTTTTGCATCATCTGTTGGGGTATCTCTCCAATTAATTCAGGTTTGGATTTGGGAGAGATTCCCCGTGTTGGGACCGAATCCAAATCCCCTGGCATATGGTGAGCCGAGGTTGGCTCGTTGGCACATGGTGAAGAAACCGAACATTGAAAATGTAGAGTTTTCTCTGGCAACGACTGGAAAATGTTTCCTTTGGCGCCCTTATGTCATGGCGGGGACTAATCAGTTGATTCATACTTTGTATGGTGAAACGGGAAGATGGTTATTGGCTGGTCCCCGTATGGTTGAAGTGTTGGAATCCTTTGGCCGGTGCGTGAGGGTTTCCGAGCTGGTTGGATTGGATTGTATGGAGGAGTACTTCCCACATCGCGTGGCGAGGCAATTTGGAATGGACCAAGACATTCCAAGGAAGGTTGTTTTTTGTCCCAAGGGAAATCCTGAAATGGCATGGCAACACTACACTAGGCCTATTTCAGATGCCAAATTGTATATTCCACCGCGATGCTTGAATTCACATGTCACCACTCGATACCTTGAGTGGTGGAAAAAACCAGATGGAACGAAGGGTGTTGTAAAAGTGGAAAATGATTATGATTCCAATTTTCCTCCCGGATTTCCTCCCAAACGCGTTGGGAAGATGGAAAATATTTTTCCTTCCGTTCCTCCCGGCTTTTCTCCTAACTGGACAATCAAAACGGAAGACAGACGTTCCTGCTGACTTTCCTTCCATCCCTCCCAGCTTTCCTCCCAGACTAGTAAATCCGGGCAACAATGAGTCCTCTGCTACACTACCACCAACTGAGTTTCTCAAGAAACTAAAGGGTAAGCAAATGATATAAAATTTCATTTGCCGAGCAAAAAAAAAAGGGTAAGCAAATGATAGATCCACCTAGCTTCTTCAACTTCTGATAACGGAGTACTCCAACGGTTGATTTGGAATCATACATGTTCCATTACAATGTTGCATATTCATTTTTGGTTTTCAGTTTTTTTTGGGTAATATGTTGTACGCGTAAGCTGATCCGGACACCAGATTATTAAAAAAAAAAAGAAGAGAGGTCGTTGTACACGTGTTAAATTTCATTAGCAAATAGATGTTGCTGCAAAGTATTCATGTTTCTGTTTCCAATGCTTAGTCAAAGCATATGAAAATCTACTTTAATTTTCTGATATCATTTCCTTCGACAAATTCGATGACCAGACACAATCTTAATGAACTTCCTGCTGTGGTTGGTTGGTTTGGCTTTGATATTCTGTTAAAATCTGTTCCATATGGACCGTATCAATCGATGAAAATAATATATAGTATCGATTATGATTACATTTCTCCGGGGAGCTATAGCCTGTCAACGAACTAGATTCGAATCCGATAAAATCTAAATTCCAGCAAAAAAAAATATTAAAATTAAAAAATAAGACGATCAAGAATTATTCTTTATAAATAAGAATAAGGAAGCTACACCGGGCGCCCCTTCCCATCCCAACAAAAATAAAAAATAAAGAATCGTGATTGGAATTATTTTATGGAGCTTGTCGTATTTGACATAAATAAGACGATCAAACATGGGTATTGAAACACTTAAATTTGTCTGAAATTATTCTTTATCTAATCATAGTTTTGTTTTTCTCTAAAAAATTGATGTGTATTCCCTGTTGTGGGCGCCGATATCCGATAAGTCTCATTTACTAAGAATTCCACGAGACGAATCAACAAATTTGATTACACTCACAATTCCGGTCAGAATAGAGCGAGACAGGATCCTCTGTGCCGAAAATTCCTGCTCCTCTGTGCCGAGGGATTTTCTGGCCGTTGGATTTAAAACGTAAAACCACGTACACACACAAACAATCCAACAGTCGAAAAACCCTCCGGACAGAGGCATATGGGGGTTTTCGTGACAGATGTGATCGGACCCCAGATAAAACCCAACAGAAGGGCATGGCAGAGCCGAGTCCGTGATATTTGGTGATTGGTAATTGTATAGAACAAGAATACTGAATGCATGTGTACAAATCCATATGAGTGAAAACATTAGGGGCTTGTTCGTTTGAGGGCTTCAAAACCCCTACACAAGGTCCCATGCACATTTCTCTCTCTCTCTCTCTCAAATTTTATTTTAAAAATCAAATCTGTAAGAATTGAGGATTAGGAGTTTGGAGTATTTTGAGTCCAACTACATTTGCATGTAGTATAGATAGATAGATAGATAGATAGATAGATATCTCTATGGATATCAACAAGTTACAAGTAGCACTATAAATCTATGGAATTTACACATTGTTATTATCCATGTGCAAATAAATGTTGTTCGGACCCGTATTAATGCCACAGACTATTTTGTTTCGGTAAATAAACACTTACCACGAAAACCACAACAAATCATACATGTCTACAAAAACTCAACCTCCTGGAAAAACATTTCCAGTCCAAAAACACCAAAACCCAAAACAGAACCACAAAAAGCTAGTAGTTTTAACAAAAGGGACTGGGTATTAACGTGATTATAGGAATTTGATTTACACCAGTGGAGATTAAACGATCGGATCGAGCATCTATAAGTATCGGATTGAGCTGATTTTTCACGGAGACCCTTGAAAAAGTGTTTTACATTTAATGAACGGCTCGAATCATTTGTATGGGACCCATGGTGGGCCCCACAAAAAATTATGTGCATGAAATGTCTGTGTGGACAGACTTCCTGTTAAGAAAAGTGATAATAATTGGCCCCACAAAAAATTATGTGCATGAAATGTCTGTGTGGACAGACTTCCTGTTAAGAAAAGTGATAATAATTTTTCCTTCGGTGTTAAAAGTGAAAACAATGAATTGAGGAGTAAAATACTTACTTTCTGTCTTTTTCCCAATGCAATTCCTATAAATGGATGAATTTGAAATTTAACGTGTCTTCGAATTTATGGAATGAAATGAATATAAGAAGGGAAACGAAGTAATTCTTCCATTTATCTATTGTTTCATGAGTACGAAAATTAAAACAAAATCTAAGAAAAATAGGTAAAATAGTTATTATACACCATGCCTGACTGCTTCTATATTTCATTAATTTCCTCTTTTCAACGAGGAATTAATATTGTATAATCCAATGAGGATTTAGTTAAAAGGAGTTAATGTGCTCTACTATCATTCAAATTGCAAGAGTATTGAAGGGATTAATTTCTTCCATTTAAGCAGAATTTACACTTGTAAAGGTGAATCCATACATTTTTTTGTGCATTTAAATTGAGATACAGGAAAAAAATAATTCCTTCCATTTGAATGGTGTAAGAGTGATAGATAATGCAAGAAAAAAATAATAATGACACATTTCTGATATTTAATTTTCATGAAATTACAAATATCATTTATCAATTTTTTTTAGCAAATAAATCTAAATAAATTAAATTCTAAGTGTACAAAGAATAAAGGCTCCCGCCGTTCTATATATACCGACTCACAAAACATAAGCACACATTGTTACGTAAAGCAAAGCCGCCTTCTTTACAGGTTTTGTCTACATGCACATCATGATTTCATCATCAGTTAACGATGACAACAAAGATGAAGAATGCAACGAAATCAAAGACAAAGATCATTCTGGTTTTGATTATTGTTTCAGTGATTTACCAAATTAAGGTTTGCGACTTCTTTTATCTTAAATTTAGATTCTTTCATCTTAGTGTTTCAATGATAAGACCTGCGTGTCTTGTAATCGGACTCAAAACCATGCTTGACTTGCCGATCATTGATATTGAAAAAGATTTAGAACACTCTAAACAAGTGAATATACTCATAAAAGGTGACATGTTTGATCACGGTAAGCAACTGATAATGCTAGTTTTAATCGTACATAAAATTAAAAAATTTAGCACAAAAACACATAAAATAACCTAGTATGAATAAATCGACCTCACTTTTCGTATGTGATTTTGATTATTGAATTAGTAATTTTCAATCTAACACCCATGAGCATCTATGAAAAACTAGCATCATTCGATGTACGGGAACAGAAAAAAAAAAATTAGTGAAATTTTTTTTCCTGTCGTCCTGTACATCAGTGGATCGGCATGTATGACCATTCGAATTTATTCTATTTTCTCGTAAAATAATTAAGAAAATTCCACAACAATAAAAAAACATAAAAAATTAAGAAACGAACGAAATAGATTTCAAGGAGTATTTGTTATGTTATTGAGTAAACTTAGTTTTCTTTTCAAGCAAAATAACTATATATTTGATTTACATTCTGTAAAAAGTGTAGAATGAAAAAAATATCAAAAAATGTAAAAATTCCATGTAAGATAGAGAATTGATGAAAAAGTTTCGTTTTATTTTAGGTAATGGAGTACGTGTTGGCTGAACATCCATTAATATTTTCCTCTCTCTCCTCTTCCCTTTCTAATCTCTCTCCTCCTCTCTGTTTTGCACTGTAGACGGTGGTGGTTTTTCAGGCGAGTGGTGGCAGCGGTGATGGGTCTTACCGGTAGGCAGACCATGGCGGCGCGCATATATTCAAGAAAGCAAGAAGAAGCGCGGGAGGCCCAGGATGGACGCTGACCGGTACGGTGAGCCTTCAACGGCCGCGGTGGTGGCGCAGCAGGAGGCAGTCCCTCTCCACTCGATCTGCCTCCACCTACAGCAACCCCTTTCTCCAGATCCGGCACGGCGGTCTCTGGCGACATCCTCTCGGCTGGGGCTTGTTTTGGTTGTCTTTTTCTTTGTCTTTGTCTTTGTTTTTTCTGTCTTTGTTTTTTCTGTCTTTGTTTTCTGTTTAGTCCTCTGTTACTCCTCCCAACTTAATTCATTGGGATGAAAGCCTTGTAGGTCCTTCATAGATGTTCCATTACAATGTTACATTTCATTTTTGGTTTTCAGTTTTTTTTAGGGGTGATATGTTGTTGTACACTGGAAGGAATGATCGGTCTCTCAGAATTAGTCAATGTGAGCGTTAGCTGGCCCAAACACCTGATTATTAAAATAAAATAAAAAAAGAAGAAGTTGTTATGTACACATGTTAAATTTCTTTGTCAAATAGATGTTGTTGCAAAGTACGTACTCATGCTTAGTCAAAGCATGTGAAAATCTTAACACAAAGTTCATTTGTTTCTCTCTATCGTTCCAATTTTATCAGATGTCAACAAAGAAGCATTCTTCATGAACATCCAGTTGTGAGTGGTTTGCCTATGATATTCTGTTAATTGTGCATCTTTGTCTTAAAATCTATCCCATTTCAATCGAGACTATAACATGTAAACTCCTGGCAAGATTATAGAAGAAAGATGGCTACATCATGAATATGTGTTGAAAGGCATAACAATGAGAGAATAGCATCATGAATATGTGTTGAAAGAGTAAGATGGCATAACAATGAGAGAATAGCATCACAACGAGAGAGTAGCATCACTCACGACAAAATTGAGCAAGTGGCAAATTATGGCTATAAAGAAGAGAATTGCATTCTAGAGATATTATTAAGTGTTATAATTTTTCTTGCCCATGTCTTACCAAAATTAAATTAATATATCGTGGTCTTCAATTATAGAACAACACATACGAAAAGGCAACACGATTTTTTGCCAAGTTCCCAAATTCACTACCTTTAAACGAGAAATTTTTCAGTGCCGAGCGGGTATATCCCACGGGTAAAAACTTTATTATACTCCTTAATTACCTAGTTGCTTCTGTATTTCATTTCCTCTTTTCATTTGAAAGTTTTAATTACCTTATAGACTTCACACTTTCATTAGAAATCCAACAAGGATTTAGTTAAGCTGTGATTAAATGCAATTAATGTACTAGTAGTCAAATTAAGAGGTACTTGTGAGATAACAAGTTAAAGGGGTTTGATTTACACCAGTAGTAGTGCTGAAAATGCATATAGGTTGGCAACTTCTTCTTTTTTTCTCGGCAAACGGAACTTTTTATTAAACTCGAAAGGGTACATCGATGAGGAAACCAAAAGTACAAAGATCTATCCAACCAAAGTTGGATAAAACACCCTCAAATACTCACTCTACACCTTCACTTTTCGGATACTTGTGCAACTTATTGTGCATTTAATACTTGTGAAATTAATCTAAAGGGGAAAAAATAAGAAAATGAGAAATTTTCCTTACTGTGTGAAAAAATAATCTTTGTATTCCTCTTCAAAGATTAATGATTTTTTTTTTGCCAAGAAAAAAATAAATTGAGAAATAAAATACTGTCTTTGCCTATTAGGCAAGAAGATAGCAAGCACTACAACACGAAAGGGCTATAGCGATGAAATATGGCGAGGAAAATGAATTTCCTTGCTAAAAGTATACTATTTGCGAGGAAATTAAATTTCGTCGCCTTTTCTAGCGAGGAAAGTAGTTTTCCTCGCCAAATGTAACCTTTTTGCGAGGAAATTTTTTTCCTCGCCAAATGTAACTTTTTGATAAGAAAATATTTCGTTACCTTTTTTAGGATTCAATCTTTTTTTATACATAAGTTATTATTAATTATATTCCTATGTATTTTGTAATATCACGACGGTATGACATAATACACTATACTATTATGAAATTTATTAAAATAAAAAGTGTTAAAAGGGAACAAATAGTTTTCATCACCAATCGCATTGAATTGGTGAAAAAACCTCATATTTGTCACTTTTCTTATGATAATTAGCAATGAAAGATATCTTGAAGTGTCGGTATCGATGATTTTTTCCATAATAGTGAAAAACTCAACAAAAGATAAAGTTAAAAACATCTTAAAGTACTGATGTCGTATTTAAAATATCTCAAAATTGGATCATCACAATTCTATTTTCATAACATCTACATAAAAATGCACTATTTCACAAAAAATACACTATTTCATATGTATTGTGCATTCATGCTGTAATTTTTTTTTCCCGTAAACAGTTTGTTGATTTTTATTTAAACCAACTTGGGTGATTCTAATGGCATTCCTTTATAACCAGATAAATATGTTAAGTATTTAATTTCAAATGCAATTTTGTAAGTATCATGGATACTTTTATTTATACATATACATATTGTGTGTGTGTGTGTGTGAGAGAGAGAGAGAGAGAGGGGGGGGGGGGGGCAATTTAAAATTTTAAAAAATTTGTTAAGGATTAAAAAATTAAAAAAGTATCGTCATTAGTGCTTTTAGGATGATCTTATATGAATATTTATAAATTTTGTTCATATTATTATAACGATGATGAAAAAAACTACAAGTCTATATTACCATTTGTATTTGGCAAAAAAGGTCAAACTCACTTTTAAAATTAGAAAATGGGGGTGATGCCTCTTGTTATTTATAATCTGATATTAAAATATTAGTACTAGGTACAAAGAAAACTTACCCCGAAAAAAACAATTAGTGGTTGAGATTCACTTTGATATATAGGGTCCCACACATCAAACTGAATCTCAACCACTAGTTGCTCTTTTCGGGGCACTCTGAGGTAAATTTTCTTTGTCCCTAACTTTTTCGTTGAAATATATCTCAAGTTTATGACGAAAAAAATCTCATTCCATAAAAGCTAGGATTATCCCATCAAAAAATGAGAATAATAACACATATTATTAGTCCTTCAAAAGTTGTTAGTTAGATAAAATTGTTGTGCTAGCAAAAAATTAACTTGTTCAAATAAAGTTCAGACACTATAAGACTACAAAAAGTAGAAAGGCCAAAATTAATGTTGAAAAAATTAATTTGGAGTGGTGAAAGAGATAATATATAAATAAAGTTTCACCAATTTCATAGAAAGTACATTGTAGTGTGGTTGGTAGTTGCGTCTCTTGGGAGAGGTCCAAGGTTCGATTACTAGGAGATGTAAAAAATGCGTGGAGATTACTTCTGTTTTGGGATTCTTTTTGTTTAGCGAGGAAAAAATTTCCTCGCCTATTGTTTGGAGTAATAAATTCGTAGCCTAATTGACAACAAATGGTATTTGCGAGGAAAACATTTAGCGAGGAATTTAAACATTTAGCGAGGAAAAAATTCCTCGCAACACGTCAAAATAGGCGAGGAATTTTTTTCCCTTGCTAATACTTTTTGCGACAAGGTTTTAGCGACGAAAACTGGCGACGAAAATTTTCGTTGCTAATACATTTTGCGAGGAAATCGGTGGTTTTGCGAGGAAACTAAATCCTCGCTATAGCCCTTTCGTGTTGTAGTGAAGTGACAAATTCTGTCTCAATAGGATATATATTTGTCTTTTTCCAATGCAACTTCTATAAATGGATGAAATTTGAAATTTAAGGTGTTTTGGAATTGAATGAATGAAGTGGAAATAAGAAACATATATAGTGATATTTCCATTTATCTATTGTTTCAAGCAAACGAAAATTAAAACAAAATCTAAGAAAAATAGGTAAAACAATTATTATACACCTTACCTAGCTAACTGCTTCTATAACTCATTTCCTCTTTTGCAAGTTCTAGTAACCCTTTTTTTTTTTTTTTTTTTTTTTTTTGATCGGCAAATTTTTTTTTACTAGAACTCAACAAATGGTACATCGAGGCAGGCCACTCTAGATTCAAAGAAAGCTTGAATCATAGAGAAGGCCTAAAAGTTCTAGTAACCTTAATAAAATTCTTTTGTTGCTGTTCAAAAAAATCTTCCCGCTTTATTAGAAAATCCAACAAGGATTTACTTAAATGTAATTTAGTTAAAAGGAGTAAAGTGCTCTACCAACATTTAAATTGCAAGAATCTCGTAGAGATTTCCATTAGGAGGTATTTATTATAAAGGTGAATCCATACATTATTACGTTACGTGCATTTGAAATTTAGAAACAGAAAAAAATACTATAGTAATTTTCCTTCAAAGAAAGGTGATAAAAGTACCCCAAAAATGGAACTCTGAAATAATCATTTCACTTCTTTACCTCTTTTTTGTGGTTTAATACTTCATTTTACCTTTAAGTAAAATAAAACAAGAAAAACATTTATGCTTTCAAGATTTCTTTCTTTTTATTATTTAAATTTTATTTTCATTTAGAGAATCCATGACAAGTCATCCTTTTCTGTCGTTCTATGGAGGCCTGCTGCCGTCGCTCTATATATACCCACGACGACGGAAACGATTATGCTTAACATTTATGCTTTCCACGAACGACAGAAAACAACGATTTCTTTTCCTTTAAGATTTCTTTGCAAGATTTTTTGTATAGGTTGTATCATGGTTTCATCAGATAACAACGACGACGGAGATGAAGATGGCGATGAAATCAAAGACAACGACCATTCTGTTCTCGATCATTGTTTCAGTGATTTACCAAATTATTAAAGGTTTGCGTCTTCTTTCATGCTAGATTTAGATTCTTTCATATATCTTAGTTTTTCAGTGATGATAGATGGACAATTAATTCATAATTTTAATATGGTGATAATAGAACTATTTGGAGATAAGTTTTTTCTCATCTCAAAAAAAAAAGAAAAAAGTACAGATTATTTATTTTTCTTTTTAATGTATGAAAATATGTTTGCTAATAGTAAATTTTCATCCAGCACCAGAAGAAAATCTCGGTGATGGTGATGGTGAGCTGGTTACAGAGGTGGCAGAAGCAAAGAGGAGGGAGAGGGCTTGATCGGAGGCGTTGGGAGCCAGGGCACGTGGGTGGGGTTGGTAAGTGAAGGTAGCAGGTGTAGAAGTGTTGGTAGCACCTATATATGGAACATGTGTTTTTTGGTGTGGGGAAGGGGTTGGGTTTGTTTGGTCGTTCCATTATGAGTTTTTGTCAATGAGTTCATGAAGTATCATGAGATGTCATGAGTTGCCCCTAGAACCATTTCAAATATCAACTGTCCTTGCCCAAAAACAAAAAAAAACAAAAACCTACTCAAAACATTGATTATATGACACCTCGGCCGTTTTGAAAAAATTTGGACCGTTTATTTGTCCAATAAAAGGTAGCTAAGATTTTGTTTTACCACATTTTTCTACCATGCTCCAATATATGGAAATCCTTGTGCACAGTCTCCAATAAATTTACTCTATCTATCACTCTTCATTCATTGCTCTCAAAAATCTTCCTCAAAACCCAAACCGAACAGGGCTGACGAATCTCCTCCCATTACTCCCGTAGTCACTGGGATGGAAAAGAGGGATTTAGCAGATGTAGATACACTAAATGAAGGGTACGCGAACAAGAGATCCAATCAAGGGATTTGATGAGGAGTCCAGAGAGCAGTGGCGTAGCCAGAAATATACATCACTGGGGGCATTATAAGAACAAAATTTCTGATGATAGCCAACTCCCGACGACATCCCACCGACCAATGACTTGATGATTGTTGGTGATGCGGCGTGATTTTTGAGTTGGTTGTTAAATCATGTTACAAAGGAGAGTTTTCAAGTTTTGGAGTACTATTTTGTTCACCCATATACCTAAACACTAGGTGAACATGTGCGTATTACTCACTGTCCATATTGGATGAAAATTACTCACTCTTCAATAAATTCACCGAATCTTTACTTTGATATGATTTGCAGACATTGATTTTGTGGAGCTTATTTGTGTAACAATTCAAACAAGTCATTTGTATTTTAACAAGTATTTAATCTAATAACATGTGCCTAGCTTTAAATATTGGGTAAACTCAAACTACCAATTTCACAAAAAAAAAAAAAGGGGGTGCAGTGGGGGCAGGTGCCCCCAGTGGCCATAGAGTGGCTCCGCCACTGCCAGAGAGTGAAGATGTGGTGGAAGGATTAGAAAGAGTTGCAGAAGATGGAAATGAGAGTGGAGCAGGAAATACAAGCAGTCAAGGCTTCTCTTCTTTTATTTTATTTTTTGGGTCTTTTCCTTCGGTCCTTGTGTATTGGTTGGTGTCTTGCCTTCTCTGTGCTATGAGTCTCGGGTGATGTATGTTGTTGTGCCCTTTATCTGTTTATTCTTTGTATTTACCTTCAAAGATTAATGAATTTCTTTTGCCGATCGATGAACAAAAAGAGCTGACGAGTGAAATATTGAATTATGTCTTATTTCCATTGCAACTCCTATGAATGGATGATATTTGAAATTTAAGGTGTTTTGGAATTAAAGGAATGAAGTGAAAATCAGAAACGTAGTAATTATTCCATTTACCTATCTATCGTTTCAAGCATAACCTAGCTATCGTTTCAAGCATACGAAAATTTAAAAAAAAGAATCTTAGAAAGATAGGTAAAATAGATCCCACCACGGTTTTCATTGATGGACGGGCGTGGGCTTGCTTAACGGCTTTGTGGGTCTTTCGGCTGGAGGGTGGCCGTGGAAGTTTGGGGGCGGTGGAGGTCGTTTCAGGCGGCGCGGCGGTGGATCGAAGCTGATGGATGGAAGTGCTCAGTTCCTGGTTTCCCTTACCATTTGTGAGGACTGAATCGCCAGCTCCTCGGTGGTTTTTCTGGGGATCCAGCTGCTCGCGGGGTTCCCGTCGGTTTGGATTTATTGCTTGTCGTCTGTTTGACTGGTGGTGGTAAGGTTTGGTTGTTGGTGGTGGGTGGGTTGCGAAGGTGGGGATTGTGGTGGTTCGGGCTGGTGGTTGTGGCTGGGTTACGGTGGTGGAGTTGGGTGCAGGTGGTGGGATGTGGTTTGGGTGGGTGGAGGCGTTTGAGGTTGTGGCGGCGGCGGTGCTTGAATGTTTGCCGGTGATTGGAATAGTTTGGGTTTAGGGTTTGTTTTGGTTCTTGATTTGGGTCAGGCCCATGTGGTTTCTAGGTTTTATTTTTTGGGGTCTGACCCTCAGGGTGTTGGTGGGCTTTGACCCATCTTTTACTTTTTTTTCTTCCAACCCTTGGTTGGATTCCCCTCTCCCTCTCCCCTACTTGATGTACCATTTGTCAAGTGTTCTTAATAAAACTTGTGTTGCCTATCAAAAAAAAAATAGGTAAAATAGTTATTATACACCTTACCTGACTGCTTCTACATTTCATTTCCTCTTTTCAAGTTCTGTTTAACTTAATAAAATCCCTTTTTTATGTTCATTAAAAAAATTCACTTTATTAGAAAATCCAACAAGTATTCAGTTAAGGTGATTTAGTTAAAAGGAGTTAATGTGCTCCACCAACATTCAAATTGCAAGAATTTGGAAGAGATTTTCCATTTAAGAGGTATTTATACTTGTGAAGGTGAATCCAACCGTTATGCGCATTTGAAATTGAAGAATTCATGTGGCCAACCCCAAGTGATTGAGACATAAGGTTCGATTTGGTTTGGTTTGGTATGCGCATTTGAAATTGAGAAACAGGAAGAAAAAAAAAACCCCAAAAAAAAGGACATGAAAGAGTGAAACAATTATTTCTTGAAGTACCCAAAAAAAGAAATGGAAGAGCGAAACAATTATATACGAAAATGAGGTGTTTAGATCGAGCACCCTACACTCATCGGATGCCATTGATTCCTGCGAGAGCCCCCTCATTTTTTTTTTTTTAGAATTTTTGAACGGCTTGGATCGGCCGTCCAGTGGCCGGAGACGGCCCGACGGCGGCCGTTGGTACGATTTCGGGATGGGACGGTCAGTTCCAATAGTAGAACTCGTTTTGGTTGGAATGATTTTGAAGATAGAGGGCTAGGTTTTGGGGGTCTCGGATTGGGTTTGGCCCATACTTTGTATGAGGTTTGCCTTTTTAGTTGTTTCAGGCTTAGCCCCTTGGGTGTTTTCGGGCTTTGTCCTATCGGATGTATTTTGGTTCATCTAACCTTTGGTTCGATTCCTCTCCCCTTTCCCCCAACTTGATATACTATTTGTCAAGTTTTCTTTATTAAAATTTTTTGCCTATCAAAAAAAAAAAAAAGTCATCCTTTTCGGTCGTTCTATAGCCCTGTTTGTTATCACTTAGAGCATCTGCAATAGAGTTTGATATATTTGTGTGTTAAAATATTTGTTAAGAGGTGTATTAGGATAAAAATGGGTCCCACAAGTGTGTGTTAGACATTGATAACATAGAAGTGTGTTAGAACATCCAAAATGAGTTTGGTAAATTTGTGTATTAAAATGTTTGTTAGGATAAAAATGGATCCCACAAGTGTGTATAAGGAGTAGTGATGAGCACCCAACATTGTAGATATTTGGTGCGACTAGTCCCGTTTTGTGTTGTTTTATCTTACGTTTATTTAGCTTTAATTTTATAGTGATATTGCACGTAAGGTGTGTTTTTTGTATGTTTCAGGTAAAACGTGCAAATAAGGTGTAGTTTGACGCCATGGATGACCCAAGTGCTTCCAAGTACCCGAAGACCCTGTCGGCCCCTTAAAATCTGTCTAAGTATGGAAAAATGACTTTCTGAAAAAGTATCGATTTTCGAGATTAAAAATGGCGGTAATTGATCCTTGAATTTTTCTAAGAGTAACTACAAAGTTGCAAGGTTTTATTTAAAGAGTAATGTCATGTTTCGAGTAGAGGTGTCAAACGTGCGTGTCGTGCCGTGCCGTGCCATTCAACTTCCATGCCAACCGTGTTACGTGCCGTGTCGTGCCGTGCCCATTTACTTAAATCGTGTCGTGTCGTGCCGTGCCATTTTCAATCGTGTCGTACCGTGCCGTGCCCATTTACTTAAATCGTGTCGTGTCGTGCCGTGTCATTTTTCAATCGTGTCGGACCGTGCCGGGCCCATTTACTTAAATCGTGTCGTGTCGGGCCGTGCCTTTTTTAAATCGTGTCGTGTCGTGCCATGCCCGATTAATTAATCGTGCCCCGTCGTGCCGTGCCTTTTTTGTCGGGTCGGATCGTGCCGTGCCTTTTTTGTCGGGTCGGGTTGTGCCGTGCCCTTTTTGTCGGGTCGTGCTTGTCGGGTTGTGTCGTGCTGTGCTTTTTTGTCGTGCCGTGCCGGTCCTTATTCGTGTGTCGTGCCGTGCCATGTCGTGCCATGCTCATTCTCGACCAGATCAAAAGCTATTTGAAATGCGAGCAGAGCATCATCCTTATTTTCAGATCGTAGAAGTTTTTCCAAGATGCTGGAAACACCCTCTAGTTCATCCAGTAACATCAGGCACTGACAGATGCTTAAATAATCAGGAGAAGGCAACTTCTGGTATAATTTAACAAGAAGACGAAGCACCCGTGTACAAGATCTACGAAGGGTTTGGATTAGTTTATGAATAGCTAATCTCCTTCCTTCAAATTATATTTTGTTCATATGATCCATCAAGCAACTTGGAATAATTATCAGTTATATGGTGAAAAAGAGGGATATCTTCTTTCACTAGTTGCTGCCACGTGCAAGGCACGAATATCATGTGCCCGTTGCAGCGGATATATTATTTTGTTTTGACACAGGTTGGACTCAGTTTGGATACAGGCCTGTAGAAAGAATTTACATAGTACAAAAATCAAGTGGAAAGAAGAAATTGAGCAGGAATTTATGAATAAAAAGTAAATTACTTTGAAAAATGGGAAGTTAACTGAACAAGTTTAGAAAGAAATAGTTTTTTTTATAACTAAATATCTTAGTTGTAAAGGTAATCAAATATTTTTTACCGAATAGAAATTGTTTAGTTTTTTTTTATAAATTAAAAAAAGTCATTTGGCTTATTTAATTTTTTTTTTCCTGTGCCCGTGTCGTGCCCGTGCCCGACTAGAACCGTGTCGTGTCGTGTCGTGCCGTTCCCATCCACATTCCGTGTCCGTGTTGTGTTGTGCCAGGCCAAATTTTCATGCCGTGCCCGTGCCCGTCAAACCCGTGTCGTGTCGTGCCATGCCCGTCAAACCCGTGTCGTGCCGTGCCGTGCCCGTTCAACTACCGTGTCGTGCCCGTGCCCGGCTAAAACCATGCCGTGTCATGCCGTTCCAGGCCAACTTCTGTGTCGTGCCCGTGCCGTGCCCGCCCACGTCCGTGCCCCGTGCCAGTCCACGTGCCCACTAAAATCGTGTCGTGTCGTGCCGTGCCCGGCCAAGACCGTACCCGTGGCCGTCCACGTGCTCACTAAGACCGTGTCGTATCGTGCCGTGCCAGGGCAATGACCGTGCCCTTGCCCGTGCCGTGCCACATTTAACCGTGTCGTGCCCGTGCGTGCCGTGCCGACCCGGCCCGTTTGACACCTCTAGTTTCGAGCCTTTTTCTCTTGAGAAAATTATGCAGTTTTCTGTTTTGTACTAAAAGTGGGGGGTTGACATTTTGATTTAATTGGAATCTTGAAATTCTGGTAATGCCATTGTTTCCAAATGGGGGGTACTTTCTTATTTTCATTAAATAAAGTAAAGAAAAGGTAAAAGAAATGTTAAAAATGTTATCTTTACTTAACTTTAGAGAATGAAAATAAGATACTGAGGAGCTGTAGGTTGCTGGGAGCTGCCTTCTGAAGCTGGCTTGAAGATCTAGAGATAAGCTCCTAGTATCGATACAGCCTAAATCTGTATCGATACGCATTAGCTTCGTGGGAAGGCAGGTTGTTCCGTATCGATACATAAAAAAGCCGTATCGATACGGAGACGTTACGAGGGATTTGGCCATTTCATAATAACAGCGTGGTATCGATACTTTGCTTAAATCCGTATCGATACGGGGGCCTTCGGCCAAATTTTTGTTGCTTTTTGGACTTTCCATTTATGGAATAGTTGCTTTTTGGTATGTTTTTAGGATATTTTGTAGAGAGGGATTTGTTTGTATAAATAGGTTGGAAGTCTCTGTCTCTCACAAAGTAGTTAGTTAGTTTAGGCTTTAAGTTCCATTGTTGTCTTCTCCAAGCTTTCTTAGTTAATTTTCTCAAGAACTCTAGTAAGTCCTTCTCGTTTATTGTTTTCTCGTTTATTAATGTTGTAGCTACGGTTGAGATCCTTATATAAATCAAGTTTATTTTTGTTTCTATCGGTTAATCATGTTTTCAATATCTACCTTGCTTTCTAGTCTTTTCATGTCGCGTGAGTAGTCGTTTAGGCTTGGCCGTGGGGCGATTATCGCCTCGTGACTTATGTTTATCTTGCCTTTCTCAACTCATGGCTTGAAGTTTGGTATGAAAAATGAGGAAGGCTCGCCTTTATGTAACAAAACTAGCCGATGTTAATCTCCGGTAATCATATGCTCGCTCATATGGTTCCGTGAGCGATGTCTCGGCTTGTGTTTGCCAAGAGAACAAAAGAGCTCACTTGTCTTCCATACTTCATGTCTAGTTTTTCAATGGTTTCATAGCTAAATCTTCCGGTTGGTAGCCTATGCCGTGCGATTCAACTGGGTTTTAGTTGAGAATGGCTCGATGGCCTAAGTTGCGGGCGTTAGTGGCCCCGTTGCCTTGCCGCTTGTTTAATCTAATCAAAACCGTTTTTCTAGTCTTTTACTTAAGAGTTTTCATCACTTTTCAAAGCAAACCAAAAGTTGGCCGTCTAAACGCCGGAAACACTTGCATCTAAAAATCCTAATTAGCTATAGAGATTATCTCTGTGGGTACGATCCCGGACTTTTCGGTATTTATGCTGACAACGACCTAGCCCTACGCTCGGGGTTTTCAACCTTATTGGAAGGCAAGGTTGGGTCGAAGCAAGTAGTGAATATTTATATTTATATTTTATGGGTGGAGTTTGATTTATAAAGGTGGGACTCACTTATTGTTTGCTAGCATAGTTGCTAAATTTGGCACACATGCTAGCACACTATAAGTGTCACGCCCTCGATTTTTAACATAAATAACAATACCATTTTAAATACAAATCCTCACAATAGTACATACGGTATCCCAAATTACAATACAGTTTTTTTGAATCTCACAAATATATTAATTGATACAGTATTCCAAAATAGAGAAAATAGTACAGTGCAGTTGATTTATGAAGAAAGACAAATACTTCAGAAAATATCTTTAGCTTGATGTCAGCATGCACTCCACACCCTCCCAGACTGTGTCCATGTAGTGTACCTGAAAAATGATAGGTTGAGCTACACTAGCCCAGTAGAGAAATCTATACTCAAGTTATATGAAAATGCGATGAAGTATGCACAAAGAGTGAAAGAATTCGACAAGTGAACATGAGAAACTCGAGTTTATCACGACGGAAGATAAACTACGGCCAAAGAGTTCCAAACAGCTTGTAAGTATTCCTAACTGTTCACATGTCATGTAGAAATATTATTAAAATCACATCAATCAAACGTACTCACAATAGGTTCGCAACCATTTCGACACTTCTCGTAATCTCAACCACTCTACATTTCCACCACTTGCGTTGCAGTCTGCATTTCCACCCCTTGCGTTGCAGTCAACATCACCCATTATTTGGGTCTCTGCATTACCACCCCTTGCGTTGCAGTCTGCATTTCCACCCCTTGCGTTGCAGGCACTTCCTCATTCCAATTCTCAATTACAGCCATTCGAATCCCAATAATCATACAACTCATTCAACAAACACTTCTCTAATCTCATGACACAATAAAGCACGTCAATCAAACCAACTTATAGGTCAACCACGCATCAATAATCACATTTCAAAGTATTCCAAACGATTAATCATAACAGAACATCGACTGATAAATCAGTACACGCCTTTTCTCTTAGTATGTCACAATATCGAACCAACCTCATAGCGACTCTACAACATACTATCCACTAATATTAATACTTAGATCTCATGGAACGAGTGCTAAAAGAGTTTAAAGGAATCTGAATGATCAACAAATTATTGGAACTTGAGTAATCAAGCTTAGGGATGGTTTAACGATGATTAACAGGGTTTAGAGGTAACCGGGAGTCAAAACAGACGAACGAGGACTAACGGACCAAAACTGTCCTAGAGATCAGTCAATGTTCGACAATCCATTAAAAATTCCATACTCAATATTTTTCAATGATTCCAACGCCAAAACGTCACCAACTTACCAATCTTTCAAACCCATAAGGACCCATAACCAATAGAGTCGTTTAACCACAACAAACGATGAAAAATGCAGCGCTGTTTGCTGCCCAGATTTCCAGATTACAGCTCAATCTTCTATAAATCACTATAAATCGAGTTCTTAATACTTTTGAACGATTCTAGTCCCAAAAGTTGCGCGATTGAACGAAGCTTAAAAGGTATGAAGGAACCCTAGTCAAATCTGCACTCCAAGGATGGTTAAACAGGCATTTACTGAAGCAACACAATCAATGTGACAGATTGACACACCTCCACTCAAATGATCATAACTTTCGGTGTACTAAGAGTTTTAAGGCGATTCCAGTGGCAATACAAAGCTGACTTCAAGACCTTCGAATCGATATCAAATTTGCATGAAACGGACATCGGACGAGGAAGTTATGTCTGTTCGAAGTGGGCTGAAATCCAGAACACGAGACAGATTGCAGACCAGTTTTCTAAAAATCACCATAAATTCAATTCTCAATGGGTTCGGATGATTCTTGCGGCGTTAAAACGAGCTCTAAGTCTACTCTATTTCATACGAAGGAACCAAAATTCAAATCTGAGCTTAAAAGGGCGTAAAACCCCAAAAACGCAGGCCCTGTTCTGCTGATTTTCAGAAATGGAAGAAACAACTTCAAGCAACGAAACAAGGCACGATCTAAGTACATAAACACCGTATAAACGCATAACAAGAGTAAGAAATCCCTACCTCATGGGTTTTGAGCAAAACCCGAACCTTTGACCAAGTCAACCGAGCTCCAACGAGGTCCGATCAAGATTTTTCTTGGATATTCGGAAAGCCCGTACTCCGTATAGCAACTTTAATTCTTGGACTTCGTCCGGAATCACGCTCTAAGGTGTTGAGATCGAAGAGAGGAGAGAGTTTTCGGAGGAGAGAATAGAGAGAGTGAGAGACGCAGGAGAGAGAGTGAGAGAAATGAGAGATGGGGAAATGTCTCCTGGGAATAATAGAGGTGGGAAAATAATCCCATGCTCTCACACCACACACACACACACACAAGCACCTCTCATTTATTTACTCTTATACCCTTCCATGAACTTGCCACACCCTATATCCACATCGTCTATCTCGACAAGCCGTACGATTACAAACGAAAAAAAAAATACGGGCCTAAAAATACAGGTCGCTACAATAAGATTTAACACACTCTAGCACACAAACTAACACAAGCATTGTGGTACAAAAAATACATTTTTATTTGCTAAGTCTTAACACACACAATTAAAATACTAGTTAGCGCACCACTGTAGATGCTCTTACAAGTTAACACTGTTTGTTTTCCAAGGACGTGTACGATTACCGAATTCAAGAACCCACTGGATGTGAAGTGGTGGTCGAATGAATGAAACGCAAGATTTGAGACTAACAAAATTACTTTATTAGGGGAAAATGACGGCTAAGGACATATTTTGATAATTAATGCCCGTCAAGGACATTTTCAGCATTAACAATGTTTTCAGCATGTCCTTGGCAGGTATTAATTATCAAAACACGTCATGGACCGTCATTTTACCCTTTATTAATTTTCGAAGAAATATCACAGGAAAAGATCAGTAGCCCAAGGCAACACACCAATCTTCCCGAACGAGATCGATGCATAGGAGAAGATCGGCAGCCCAAGGCAACATACTAGCTACCAATCTTCAATAATGAAAAAAAAAAAAAAAAACAACCAATCTTCAATAATGAAATCAGAATTGATGTAAGATATGAAGACTGTCTCACCCCTAAAGAACAGTCTAATTAGAGTTAAAATGATAGAAAGAAAAATTCAAGTCGAATATTAATTTAGTGGAAATTAGAAACGTTTTAATTCTTTATCGTTTCACGCTTCGGGGCATTAAAAAAAAAATCAAATAAAAGTAGTAAAAAATTTATTACACTCCTTACCTGGTTGCTTCTGTATTAGAAATCCAGCAAGGCTTTAGTTAAGCTGTGGGTAAATGCAATTAGTGTGGTGGACTATTAGTTCAAATCCTACGTACTCATATTTCTTAGTACCTCTAATCTCATGCATTTCCGACTGTTGGATCAATTTAAAATCTTTTATCTCTTGAAATTTTCACATGATTCAATGGCCAAAAACACAACGGTACATGAGAACTAGAACATTCGGTAAAAAGGATTGAGGGGAATTAAGAGGTACTTGTGAGATGATGAGTGAGTAATTATTCAGATGTTTTGGGGCACTGTCACGTGGTACCCTAACATCTTTTCTTATAACACATTTTTGTGTGGTTCATGCACTAGTAATGGACCCAACAAAAATGTGCGGTGGAGAAAAGAGTATTAGGGCGTCATGTGGCAGTGCTCTAAGACCACCCAATATTTTTGTGCATTTGAAAATTTGAAAATATGAAGGGGGGAAAATAAGAAATTAAAGTGATAATTTTTCCTTAGGTGTTAAAATTGCAAACTGTAACGACTCGGATTTTTGCCCTATTTTTTTAAAAATACAAATTTGAAATGTTAAATACTAATTCAATAATTAATTAGATTAATTAATTAAAATACATTATTATGTGTATAATTGATATTACTTAGAAAATCGTATTCGAAATATATTATACTTTAGAGATATACATTCATCCCTTACCCTTTATATCTAAATCCTAACTAGAATCCTATTGGAACTAACCTCCACTTCTCTCTCACTCTCTGCCACCTTCATCCTTATCCTCTAAACTTGCATCTCACCTTCCTCCACTACTCCTCTATATTAGCTAACCACCTCCCTCAAATTTCTCTATAAAAAAAAACACTCCTACGTCACTCCACCACCCATTCCCTTACCAAAATAAATTCCCCTACTCCCCTATTATTCTCGATCGAGAGAGAGAGAGAGAGAGAGAGAGCTAACTCTCTCCCATTTTTCTTTTATTTTGGCAGAGAGAGAGAGAGAGAGAGTTAGGAAAGGGAGAAAGAATTGGGAAAGAAAGAAGGAGGAAAGAGAAGAAGAAATAAGGAAAAAATAGAAGAAGAATAAAATGGGAGGAGGCCATCACCGATTGAGTTACACCATTGCCGCCATCGTCGCCGCCGCCGCTCACCTCCATTTTATTTTAAATCCTAGCTAGAACTCCAACGACCAAGGTAGATAACTTATTACCCCTTAACTCTAAGTATATTAAATGTTTTTCATAGTATATTCGCAGTTCAAATCGAACCCATGTAAAGAGAAACCGGAACTACCAAAAATTGAACACACCCATCAATACCTCGCGGTGGCGACCATCCACCTAGTAGCCGTAATAGAACAAAAACATATTTTAATCTTAGATTCAATGTTTGATTGTAATGTTCCGTACGTGATGGATTTGTATACTTACCTGTTAATGTCATTGTATTTTTCCTTAAACAAATGCATGAACAAGTGTACACATGATTTTGGTTCTAATTGAACACTACGTACAGAACTTTATATTGGAAACCATAACTACATAGTTACAAGATGTAAACTTTTAATTGATACTTTAGTTTAGAAGTACTATTTTTGTGACACTGTTGAACAAATTATATTTTATTAGTATTATGAATTTACCTTAGGTTTTACAAGTTCACACGTATTTCTCCAATACAATAGATTGTTTAGACTAACAATAGTTTTAGTGTTATATAAATTACATATTGGATTTCAACTTAATAAAAATTCGAAACTACCCAAGGCTTACGAAATAATTATTCAATCCTCAATTAATAGAAGTTATTAAAATGAACCCAAGTGTGAAATCCTAATGAAACCCAAAAGTCACAAGGACAAATCTGAATACGTTATGTGAAATTCAATTTGTCTTTTGAACTATTGATAATGTTGTGTTTCATTGACTCTTTATGAATTGTTGTTATAATTGATCCACTTGCACTTATTCTGGTATTGAAACATATTGAAATCGTTGTGAGGTTAGTTTGGACTTAAGCTCATTGAAGGTTGGTGTACGGTGGTTCAGTTATCTTGTGTATGTGGTTATATTATGATCTGTTTACTCCTTATTTGAAATGATTACTTTGTTGATTGAACTGAGAACGTAGAAAGGTCATTAGAGACATTGGATGAGTTATGGACTTGGAGAAATTATGTAGATATTGTCATAGTTAAAGGAAAAAGGTAACAGATGAAAGGTTGTGGGCTTAGCAAGACCTCGGGGGTAGCCTGACAGGACCTCGTGTGATCGGGGTAGCCTGGTAGGACCTTGAGGGCAGCCTAAAAGACCCAGTGTAGCTAGGGTGGCCAAGCAAGACCTCAGGGATAGCTTGGCGGACCTTAGGTATTGAGGGTAGCCTAACAGGACCTTGTGGGGGCAGCCTGAAGGACCTAGAATTGTGGGGGCAGCCTGAAGGCCCTAGAATTGTGAGAGTAGCCTACTAGGACCTCGCGTTATGGAGGGTAGCCTAGTAGGACCTATAAAGTATGTCCAGTGAAATTTTGAGTTTGGAACGTGGTGAATACTGCGGTGTTGGAATGATTATAGAAATTGAGATTCTAGAATTTACTTAAGTTGATGGTTATATAATGAAATAAGTTTTGTGCTCTTCGATTCTTACCTCTTTTTATTATGAATGTGATTACTTGTAGAGTAAGGGTTAATGGGTAAGATTTATCTACTGAGTTTCAAAACTCATTATAGAGTCATTGGGCTAGCGTTTCATGCTAGGTAATTAGGAGACCGAAGGACAAAATCCTCTACAAGATGATCAGTACCAGGGTGAGGACCTCCCAATTGAGGAAGGGGAGTTTGTCGAGCCTTGGATGCCTTACCCTTAGAAACTCTGTTAATTTGGAGTAATATTATTTGATTTCCAAAAGTATTTTCACATTTGTCAAACTCTGTTAATTTGGAGTAATATTATTTGAATTTCCAAAAGTATTTTCACATTTGTCAAACTCTGTTTTATTTTTGTTGAGTTGTAAGACAATTAAATAGTTTTAAATTTAGTATTT
The DNA here is from genome assembly GCA_020567845.1 of Rhododendron henanense subsp. lingbaoense. Classification (NCBI taxonomy): domain Eukaryota; kingdom Viridiplantae; phylum Streptophyta; class Magnoliopsida; order Ericales; family Ericaceae; genus Rhododendron; species Rhododendron henanense. The sequence goes on along the minus strand of CM036320.1, from coordinate 6,068,108 downwards.
GAGATTTCCGCTACTAAACTCTGTTTAATAAAATTTCATTTCTTAAATCAATTAAAAATGATTTAATTAACGTGTCCGAAAATCGGGACGTTACACAAACAATGAATTGAGGAGCAAAATACGTAGTTCATTTCTGTCTTTTTCCAATGCAAATTATGCAATTCCTATAAATGGATGAATTTGAAATTTAAGGATGAAGTAAATATAAGAAACGTAGTTATTCTTCTATTTATCTATCGTTTCAAGCGTATGAAAAATTAAGAGAAAATCTAAGAAAAATAGGTAACATAGTTATTATACACCTTACCTAACTACTTCTATATTTCATTAGTTTCCTCTTTTCAATGAGGAAATAATATAAATTTTTAAAAGGACAAAATAATAATTGTACAAACTTTTACACATTAACTTTTCAAATGAGACTTATTGTAGAATAACCTAAAATAAAATATTGAATTCTTATTTTCGGACGGAGGGAGTACCAAATATCATTCATCAATTTTTTTTATAAAACTAAACTACAAAATTAATTAGATTATAGGCGTATAAGGAATAAAGGCCCCCGACGCTCTATATATACCTACTCACAAAACCTATGCATACACGGTTACGTGAATCAAAGCCGCATCCTTTACAAGGTTTTGTGTATAATCGTATCATGATTTCATCAGATAGCGACGGCGACGGAGACGAAGCAGACGATGACGAGATCAAAGACAGACCATTCTGTTCTCGATCATTGTTTCAGTGATTTACCAAATTAAGGTTTGCGACTTCTTTGATCTTAGATTTAGATTCTTTTATCTTCGTGTTTCTATGATGATAAGAAAACCCGCGTGTAGAAAATCCATGTGTCTTGTTACCAAAATGATGCTGGTACAGCAGCTTTCTGCACAAACAGTGCGTACAGCGCTCGTTTGGGCCCGTCTCAGGTCCAACAAAGATAATCGGAGCCGCTCATTTTGTTCAATATATTTTGCTTAAGATCCCTGCAAAAAATTAGCTCCATCCGACATCGATAAGAGCGTTTGTGAAGCGCCCAAATTTGCTTTGAAAAATTTCTAAAGCAATTTTGGATTCTTCGCAAACGCTCTTATCAATGTCGGATGGAGTTGATTTTTTGCAGGGACCTTAAAAAATATATATTGAACAAAATGAGCGGCTCCGATTATATTTGTTGGACCAGAGACGAGCCAAACGAGCGATGTACGCGCTATTTGTGCAGAAAGATCTGTACCTGTAGCAGCATTCGTCTTGTTATAATCAGACTTGAAACCACATTTGACTTGCCGATCTTCGATATTAAAAAAACTCTAAACGAACGAATATACTCATAAAAGGTGATATGTTTGATCACGATAAGCGACAGATAATGCTAGTTTTAATTGTAAATAAAATGAAAAAATTTAGCGCAAAAACACATAAAACCACCTTGGTATGAATAAATCGACCTCACTTTTCATATGTGATTTTGATTTTGAACTAGTAATTTTCGGATATGGCTTGTCTGCAGTCCAAATCTGGACTGCAGACGTGATTGCAGCCGTCGGTTAGTATTTTCTATGGTCCAGATTTGTTTTAAATTTTTTTATGATAATAGTATAGTTTTAGAAAGTAAAAGATTCAACAAATCTGAATCGTTAATTGTGAATTTGAACGGTCTAGATTAGACTGTTCAGCCGGATCCTAATTTTCAATCCAACGTCCAGGAGCATCTATGAAAAATGCCAGCAACACATCCATCCAATTTCACTCTTCTTTCAGTGGTCCCTCTGACTGTGTATATATACTCAACCTTCTGAGAAATTAGCCAGAAGTCCGAAGACTCCCTACTTCTTTTTTCTTTTTTTTTTATCAGGAAGACTCCCAACTTCAAGCTCAGTACTTCATACTCTCTCTCTCTCTCTCTCTCTCTCTCTCTCCACCAATGGAACAACAACGAGAGGGCAGAATCATGGAAGAGAGAGAAGAGCTCATGGTTTCCCCAACAGGGGATGGAAAACCAACCCTTAGAATGGCCCATTTCTTGAACCCTTCCCTCTCCTCCAATGACAACCCACTCCACACTCTCTCTCCACTTTCTCTCTCTTCTAAAACTTCCAAAACCCAAAACCAGAAAAACCCACTAAAGGTATCATTCAAAGGCTGGCGAAACCCCCAAAAGAAATGGAAAATTTGGGTCGATCACATGTGTTCCCTGCACAAACCCCTGTGGGAAAAGGCTGGTATCTACGAATCAATAATGGGTTCGGTTTACTCGATTAGAAAAGATTGCGAGTTGGTGATTAAAGTTGCGGAGAAATGGTGTCCAGAGACCAATTCATTCGTGTTTCCTTTCGGTGAAGCGACTGTCACTCTCGAAGATATGATGACATTGGGGGGTTACTCTGTTCTTGGTGACTCTGTTTTGACTCCTCTTCCACTTGGTAAGAATTTTTTTTTTTGTAAAAATTTTGGTTTTGTGTTGGAAAAAAATTATGTAAATTAGTAGAGTAGTACTTGTCATTGTCTCAGTTGATGATCCGAATCGTTCGTTTTTGCGAATTTCATATACTGAAATTAAGTTGATGGAACATTGTAAACTACCTACACAAATCATATTTGTCTCGAAAACAAATATACTGTCAGAGATTAGTTTAGTTCATTGAGAGACTCTTCATTACCAAAAAAAACAAAAGAGTAGCATCGTGTTCAATTCTCTCTCTTTTGGGGTAATTAGTTATAGCTTAATACAAATTGTGTTCGCCTTGGGCCTCTAGACACAACCCTTTTTCTATGGGCACACGGTCTCTGATAAAATTTATCTTCAATTACTATTCTCATTTTTCTATCTATCTCTCTCGACTTATTACCCGAAAAACCTCCTCCAAACCAAGCAAAACCACAATGTTTTTGTTGAAAAGTAAGCTTAGTTGAGAATGAAAAACGTGGATATATCCCAGCAGCCTTTGAAGGCAAGTGGGCATCCAAGTTGATAGCAAAAGCATGTGTTAAATTAAAGGCTAGGAAGAAAAAATCTCCAAGCATGAGCTTGGAATAGTTATACTATATGCCTATAAATGGATGCTCTAGCAGTGTTTAAATGTGTGGGGAAAAAAGAAAGCAGGGGAGAGACGTGAGAAAGAGGAGGCCCTCTAGGGAGACTCCCACCACCACCACCGGGAAATAGAGAGAAAAGAGAGTTGTGAGAGTGTGAGGTTGAGTTGGGTGATTTGTGTATTCTCCTCTCTAATTTCATAGTAAAATCCGTTGTCCGTGGATATACCCGTTCTTTGGGGAATCACGTAAAATCTGTGTTCTCTATGTGTTTGAGTGTGTGTGTTCGTAGTCGCTTCCGTTTTCCAACAATTGGTATCAGAGCGCATGGGCGCGAGATCCAGGGAAAATCCAAAAAATGATGGGCTGGACAGGCCAAGGCTCTGCTCGAAAACTACCTGGAAATGAAATTGGCCGAATCAAATTTTTGGTCACACCAGTGTGAAGCTCTCGTCGATAGGAGTTCAACGGTGTGAACGGTACGAAGATCGGTGCACCGAGGTGCACACACGGGTTGCCGGAAGCAGAGACCCATTCTCTGTATTCTCTCTCCAGAGCAATCCGCAGGAAAACAACAAGAAAAGAAGAAGAAAAGGAAGAAAAGTTGCAGAAAAAAAGGAAAAAAAGGAGAAAAAGTAGAGGAAGAAAACCGGAGCCATCAATAATTAGTTCCACTCTAAGAGAAGTTATCCGGTGTGTGAGGCACCTCAGAAGGATGTTACACTCGGGTCAAAACCAGACTTGACCTGACCCGATGGGCTCTATCCGAACCGGTGGATTGATCCTGTCAGACGTGTCGGAGACGATGTTTTGGCTAACAAAAGCCAAAAATGACGAGATGGGACGAAGCAAAATCGGACTTGATTTTGCTGATATTTGACGTTGAGATTTGGGCACCTCAGAGACGGACGAGAACCGAAGACGACGGACAAGACGTGACGTGAGGTGAGGTTTTTGGCCAAAAAATGACAAACGGATAGACAAAAGGATGTAGGCCCGAGAAGACGAGACGTGACGTGAGATGAGACGTAAAGTGAGACGTGACGAGACGGCAAAAAAAAAATTAAATAAAAAATTGGCCAACCGCTAGCGGTTCAAGTTATGTTCGGACCTAAGTTCAACATGAGGAACAAAGAGCGACGTAATGAGATCAACCAACAGAGTGGTTGAAGAGGCTCAATGAGGGGAAGCAAGTACGAACGACAGACGGTTGTTTCCATAGACGAAAAATTTACAACAGACGGTTGTTCAGCAAGACAAGGTGTGTCGAGACGGCAAAACGGACGCACTGGACAAGAGAATCAAGCTTAAGGGGATGTTGAAAAGTAAGCTTGGTTGAGAATGAAAAACGTGGATATATCCCAGCAGCCTTTGAAGGCAAGTGGGCATCCAAGTTGATAGTAAAAGCATGTGTGAAATTAAAGGCTAGGAAGAAAAAGTCCCCAAGCATGAGCTTGGAATAGTTATACTATATGCCTATAAATGGATGCTCTCGCAGTGTTTAAATTGTTGGGAAACGATTCCCAGAAACCAGTAATGACGCGTACAGATTAGACAATAAGAAAATCGCAAAATCCTACAAGGCATAATTAGGGTTTTACCTCAACTCGAACACGAACGCTGGTTGAACTTGTTATAGCACGTATTGCTATAAACCACGTATACTGCTCGACTGCACCTTACGATCTTCTATCGTATTCCCTGCACGCCTAGAACACGAACCGAGTGTGGACTCTTTCGTGGTCTGTTTGCCCTCTCTAGATCTGCCTCTATTTTGTGAATAATAGAAACGTGTAAAAAACGTCCATCTGACCTAGAAAGCATAACGTATATATATAGGGCTACGATAGGGACCTAAGGAGTAATAAGTTTGGGCTCCCAGTGTAAATAAGAAAACCTAATCCCACCAGGATTCTATTTCTTATTTCACTAATTATAATTCACCCCACTACAGAATTATAATTGCACTCCCGTCCTTATCTCAATTATATTACGAGCTCCGTGATATTAAATACTTATTAATCTCCCCACGTTAAGATTACAGATACCCGTTGATTAAAATAAATTACTAACAATCTCCCACTTAATCAACATCTTAACTTGAGACTATCCGCTTAACTTATTCGATATGTCGGATACAAATATCCACCTGCAGGGTTTGACATAATCGAAACTTATAAGCTTACTCAAGGGGTATCATCAATCTCTATCGGAACGTGGATTCCATTAATAATTAATAGTTGTCATATACATAATGTTTCGACCCAACTCACCGAGACTATTGACCGTATAAAGATCTCACCCTTTAATGAATCAAAATCAACAACATTAAATATATACATCTAATAATTATCTTTGGATTAAGAGCATAAGCATTCATAATAACCATGAGGTTCCAATTGTCTTATAAAGTTAGTATAAAGACAATTACCTCAATGCAGTCTCGTTCAATACACACAAAGTGTACTAGCACAATGAGTTAGAACTAGACCGTTCCCTGTAGTCAAGACAGACCTACTAAACATTGTACTACAGTCCTACTGATGGTGTGTCCAGTTCCATCTAAGACTGTGAACCATATCTTATATTTTACAAGAACCGATGATCCGATCTTCTGTGTGTAAGCCGAACTCTACACACCGGATCATCTACTTTGTAAAATAAAAGACACATGCACAACCTACAATAATATTATGCAAATATTACCCATAAAAGATTCTCATCAAAAAAGGGATAAAACTGATTAATATATAACAATATTAATCCATCATATAAAAACATAGCTTTTACATAACCTCCTAACAAACTCCCACTAAGACTCAAAGTCATGCTGCCACGCATTTTACTCGCATTCTCTCTACTACGTGACTATCAAAAGTCTTAGCCTGTAAGCTGTACGTAAAAGAATCTGCTAGGTTGTTTACCGATGCGATCTTGGCCATAGCTACATCACCTCTCTGAACGATCTCTCGAATCAGGTGATACTTACGCTCGATGTGTTTTCCTTCTTATGAGTCAATGGCTCCTTAGAATTAGCAATTCCACCACTATTGTCACAATAGATGTAATAGCTAATTGCACTAGAGGAATCACTTCTAGATCCATCAAGAAGTCTCTAAGCCAAAATGGCCTCTTTGGTTGCTTAAGAAGCTACCACATACCCGACCTCCATGGTGGAATCAATCAATCCATGATTGCTTGATACTCCTCCAACTTATGGCTCCACCTCCTAAGGTAAACACATATCCGGAGGTAGACTTTCTGGAATTCCTATTTGACATAAAGTCTGAGTCTGTGTACCCATAAGGTACCAGACTATCTGACTGGAACATATGATCTCTAGTTCTTTTCAGATACTTGAGTATATGTTTCACTGCAGTCCAATGTTCTTGTCCTGGATTAGACTGAAATCTGCTAACTATGCCAACGGCAAAGCAAATATCAGATCTAGTACACAACATAGCATACATAAGGCTTCCTACTGCCGAGACATAAGGAACTGCCTTCATTTTCTCCATCTCCTCAGGTGTTTTAGGACACTGATCCTTGGATAGGTTGATTCCATGTCTAAAAGGGAGGAACCCTTTCTTGGAATCCTGTATGCTAAAACAGGCAAGAATCTCATCGATATAAATAGCTTGTGATAAGCCCAACATCCTATTCTTGCAATCTCGCATAAGATTAATCCTAAAGATGTGATCGGCTTCTCTCAAGTCCTATTCGAATTGGCCGGATAACCACACTTTCACTGAAGACAATACTCCCACATCGTTTCTGATGAGCAGGATATCATCGACATATAGTACTAAAAACACCACCACTTTTCCGTTGCGCTTCTTATACACACTTGAATCATTCGGACATTGATCAAAATCAAAAGACTTGATTGCTTGATCAAAACGGATGTTCCACGATCTAGATGTCTGCTTAAGCCCATAAATAGACTTCTTAAGCTTGCACAACATGTGCTCTTGACCTTTTGCTATGAATCTACCCGGTTGCATCATATAGATGCACTCATCCAGATTTCCATTAAGGAACGTGGACCTGATTAGAGTACATAGACTCCATCTCTGATTTCATAGCCTTTTGCCAAAATTTCACATCTTTATCTTGAAGTGCCTCATTATAGTTACAGGGTTCGGCATGTTGATTATCAGGGATCATTTCAAAATACTCTCCCAACAACGTATACCGACTGGGTGGAACAATAACCCTCCCACTACGACGAGGTACTGGTGTGTCAATAGCTGCCTCTACAGATGTCTTTTGTGGTGTTTCCTCTTGCACTATTAGTGGTAAAGAAGTTGGTGTCGGTATCTCTCCTCTCAATTCCTCTAGAACAATTTTACTTCTGGGCTTGTGGTCTATCACATAGTCCTCTTCTAAGAACCGGGCATTAGTGCTAACAATGACATTCTTATCCGTAGGACTATAAAATAGTCCACCTTTCATTCCTCTAGGGTACCCCACAAACAAGCAAACTTCTGTCCTCGATTCCAATTTATCTGCGTTCCCATTCAGCACATGTGCTGAACTACCCCAAACCCGAACATGCTGCAGACTAGGTTTGCGCCCAGTCCATAGTTCTGTGGGTGTAGATGGTACTGACTTAGATGGTACCAAGTTTAGAATATACGCTGTTGTTTCTAGTGCATGTCCCCAAAACGAAATTGGTAAATCTGAATAACTCATCATTGATCTTACCATATCCATAAGAGTTCTATTCCTTCTCTCTGCTACACCATTTTGTTGTGGCATACCTGGAGCTGACAACTGGGATGTAATCCCTTCAGCTGACAAGTAGTCCCTAAACTCTCCCAAGAGGTATTCTCCACCACGATCAGATCGCAGTGTCATGAGACATTTACCCAGACGCTTTTCCGTTTCCGCCCTATACTCCCTGAATTTCTCAAAGCATTCGGACTTACGGCGCATCAAATAAATGTATCCATACCTTGAGTAATCATCAATAAAAGTGACAAAGTATTCAAAATCACCTCTAGCTTGGACATTTATAGGCCCACACAAATCAGAATGAACCAATTCCAACGGCTCTTTGGCTCTATATCCTTTTGCTGAAAAAGGCTTTTTTGTCATCTTACCTTCCAAATAGGATTCACAAACTGGAAGTTCCTTAACTTCTAATGAACCTAAAGGTCCATCTCTAACCAGTCTAGAAATCCTATTCAGATTAATATGACCAAATCGTAAGTGCCAAATATACATTTGGTTCAATTTAGAAAGCTCTTTTCTCTTACATGGTAAATTATTAGTGTTATTCAATTCATGCAGTTGCACTGTAGAAAATATAGGATTAATAATGTAAAGATCATCCACCAATGAACCAAAACAGATAAAACGTTTATTTAACTTAATAACCACAGAGTCACTAAAATAAACCAAATATCCGTCCTTTATTAACTTAGAATCTGAAACCAAGTTTTTTCTAATAGTAGGAACATAAAGACAATCTCTCAAAATTAAACTCCTATTACTACTAAAATTTAAAAGGCATTTCCTACTGCAACTGTTGCCACTCTCGTAGCATTTTCCACATGTAGATAAATCTCCTCATCACTGAGTCTTCTGGTTTCCTGGAACCCGTGCAACAAAATGCAAACATGATTAGTGGCTCCCGTATCTACACACCAGGTACTGGTAGATAACACCACTAAACGTGATTCAACAACTAGTGAAAAAGATTTATCCTAATTGTTCACTTTATTGAGATAGAATGGACATTCCTACTTCCAGTGTTCTTTCTGCTTGTAGTGAAAAACACTTGCCCGCAGGCTTTTTTCACTCCACCTTGAGGCACATGAACTGTCTCCATAACCTTTTTCTGAGAGTTGTTCTGCTTCTTCTTGCCTTTCAACTTAGAAGTAGAAGCCTTCTCTGCCACTAACATTGAAGGTGGTTTCTTCACAACCAAAAGACCATCAGCTGCTTGGAGTTCCTTAAGAAGTTTCGCCAAAGATAAATACATTTTGTTCATATAATAATTCAGGCGAAATTACTTAAAACTCTCAGATTGCAGTGAGTTAAGAACGAAATCGATCTGAGTTTTCCCATCAATTTCAGCTCCAATGATCTCTAATTTATTAAGATGAGCTATCATCTTCAAAACATGATCCTTAATCGGGGTCCCTTTAACATGGGTGATACTCACCAATTTTTATAAAATTTTGCTTCCTGTTATGTGGCATTCTCATCAGGTCTAGGAGGGCATACCTCAAACAACACAAATTTGTGTCCCTCAGCAGTTAACACAATATCTAAATTCCTTTTCCAGTCAATATAATTCGATCTAGTAAGTTTATTAGCTTTGAGAATAATTGCAAGTGGATTGAAAAAACCCATTTTTGAATCTGAGAATCACATAACAACAATTATGAAGGGCAATAATAACTTGAATTTCATTTTAATATTGGTTCCCTCAACTACGTGTTAAAAGAAAAACATTGGCAACCCTACACACCGTGAAGAGCATGCCTCGATGGGAAGGTCGTCTACTCTTCATCATTCGTGTAGATAGGTACAACCTTTTAATTTTACTATCTAGACACTATACCGTGCCAAGCAAAATTAAATAGCCAATATAGCTTCGGTCCTATAAATAATAATAGTGACTCAGATGGTGAGGATATTATTATTTACAGCTAAGTGTATACCATTACCTAGCTTTTAGACCTATTGTTCCGTTATAAACCACCTCAGGTGGAGAAGTGACCCACACAACAATTATCTTAGAGCTATCCCTTTAGGAAGTTTATACCGATGATGCCACAATTAATTTTGTCCGATAGGGAGGAAGGTTCTGAAACCAACACAAAAAATTAATTATATCACCTACGAACTAGCAATGGAGACCATAGGATTTATTCAAAATAAATTCCCTCTCCCACTTAGTTATTTAAAAATTTTGTGAGGGTTATCAAATTTTCGAGTTTGCAAAAAAACCGTGATCTAGGTCAAAGGCCAAATATTACCATATTGTCCCAATATGGTAAACTATCACATATGCAAACAATATGGAAACACAAATAATAAGGAAACACAAGATAAAGAATCCAGCTATTATGGTCAAAGATGCAATCCTTGAGTAATAAGGAATCCTTCCAAACTTGAAATCCTTAAACAATAAGGAGTCCTTCCAAACTTGAAATCCTTCAGCCATACTTGTGTGGAAGACTTAGACTCTTTGAATCAATCAAGGAAACCAAAATCCAACCGTGCTTAGGCAAGAAAATTCGGATTTGATATATTCCCGCGTAAACTACACAGCCTTCAGTATTTTGGCCATATCTTCCTCATCCGACCACCGATTGAAGTGATTCAAATTGGGTTGGATTCGAAATTCAATTATCTACAACTTCTGTGAGGAACAGATTTTCTAATTCTAACGTTTACTGGGTCGAAATAGCCCTGCAATCAGACCCTACGAATCTAGAAAAAAACTGTTACGAGCCAAACAACTTGTATCTTCTGTATCTCCCTTCTTCGATCTCCGAATAACCATCGAATGCTATTACAATCGAAGAAACATACATACATCGATCTTATGCCTCCATTGGAGTTCACATGCTACGTTAATTATTACAACCACGAAAAATAATCATGGCACCCAATAAATAACACATGCTACGTTAATTATTACAACCACGAAAAATAATCGTGGTACCCAATAAATAACAATAACCACACAAAAATTATGTGGGATCCAATCACACAAAATCAACAAAAAAAAAACATGTGACCATAATAGCTGGGTAAGAACGCTGCAAAACAAGGGTTAGCACAGTTCTACGTTCTACCCTCTATAACCTACGGACAACATGGCCTGTTTAATCTATACGCGTGATTACAGCCTGCTCTGATACCACTATTGGGAAATGATTCCCAGAAACCAGTAATGACGCGTACAGATTAGACAATAAGAAAACCGCAAAACCCTACAAGGCGGAATTAGGGTTTTACCTCAACTCCCTGCGAACACAAACGCTGGTTGAACTTGTTATAGCACGTCTTGCTATAAGCCACGTATACTGCTCGACTTCACCTTACGATCTTCTATCGTATTCCCTGCACGCCTAGAACACGAACCGAGTGTGGACTCTTTCGTGGTCTGTTTGCCCTCTCTAGATCTGCCTCTATTTTGTGAATAATAGAAACGTGTAAAAAACGTCCATCTGACCTAGAGAGCATAACGTGTATATATAGGGTTACGATAGGGATCTAAGGAGTAATAAGTTTGGGCTCCCAGTGTAAATAAGAAAACTTAATCCCACCTGGATTCTATTTCTTATTTCACTAATTATAATTCACCCCACTACAGAATTATAATTGCACTCCCGTCCTTATCTCAATTATATTACGAGCTCCGTGATATTAAATACTTATTAATCTCCCCACGTTAAGATTACAGATACCCGTTGATTAAAATAAATTACTAACATAAATGTGTGAGGAAAAAATAAAGCAGAGGAGAGACGTGAGAAAGAGGAGGCCATCCGGGGAGACTCCCCCCACCACCAGTGGGAAATAGAGAGAAAAGAGAGTTGTGAGAGTGTGAGGTTGAGTTGGGTGATTTGTGTATTCTTTTCCCTAATTTCATAGTAAAATTCGCTGCCCATGGATGTACCCGTTCTTTGGAGAACCACGTAAAAACTGTGTTCTCTCTGTGTTTGAGTGTGTGTGTTCATATTCGCTTCCGCTTTCCAACAGTTTTGAACACCACGGTACAGAACATACAATTCAATACAATACTTCTGTTGATCTCTCATATTGTAACACTTTCATTTCTAATAAATCTTTATATCTCATCAAACAGACAGAGCATCGAAAGAAACCAGGGAAGAATTGCTTCAAGCACGATTAGAACTTGTGAGGACAAGTGCTAAAAGGGCCAATCATGGTGCATGGATGAAGAAATTCGTGAAAAGTGGCAGTAGAATCGAGCACGAGGCATTCCTCTCTCTCTGGTTGTCAAAGTTCGTCTTCCCTTCAGCTGCGGGAAATAATACCGTTGGAAATAAGGTACTTCCCATCGCTATACATCTAGCCCAAGGTACAAAAATCGCGCTTGCACCGGCTGTGCTAACTAGCATTTATAGAGACTTGAGCTTGTTAAGGAAGAGAAGCGAAAACGATGTTTCTGCATTGACTGTTTGGGCACCTTTCCAATTAATTCAGGTTTGGATTTGGGAGAGATTCCCCGCATTGGGACCGAATCCAAATCCCCTGGAAAACGGTGAGCCGAGGTTGGCTCGTTGGCACATGGTGAAGAAACCAAACACTGAAAATGTAGACTTTGTTGTGGCAACGAGGGGAAAATGTTTTCTGTGGCGCCCTTATGTCATGGCGGGAACTAATCAGTTGATTCATAATCTGTATGGTGAAACGGGAAAATGGTTATCGGTTAGTCCCCGTTTGGATGAAGTATTGGAATCCTTTGGCCGGTGTGTGACGGTTTCTGAGCTGGTTGGATTGGATTGTATAGAGGAGTACTTCCCACATCGCGTGGCGATGCAATTTGGAATGGACCAAGACATTCCCAGGAAGGTTGTTTTTTGTCCCAAGGGAAATCCTGAAATTGCATGGCAACATTACGCTAGGCCTATTTCAGATGCCAAATTGTATATTCCATCGCGATGCTTCAAGTCACATGTCACCACACGATACTTCGAGTGGTGGAAAAAATCAGATGGAACGAAGGGTGTTGTAAAAGTGGAAAATGAATATGATTCCAATTTTCCTCCCGGATTTCCTCCCAAATGCGTCGGGAAGATGGCAAATATTGTTCCATCTGTTCCTCCCAGCTTTCCTCCCAAATGGAATATCAAAGCAGAAGAAGAGGTTCCTGCAGACTTTACGAAGGGTGTTGTAAAAGTAGAAAACGATTATGATTCCAATTTTCCTCCCGGATTTCCTTCCAAATGCGTCGGGAAGATGGCAAATATTTTTCCATCAGTTCCTCCCGGCTTTCCCCCCAAACAGAATATCAAAACAGAAGAAGAGGTTCGTTTTGAATTTCCTTCCATCCCTCCCGGCTTTCCTCCAAGAATCGTTTATGCTCCGGGAAACGACGAGTCCCCTGTTACTCCTCCCAACTTCATTGCGGTGGAAAAATGGGATTATGTCGCAAGCACTGATACACTACCACCAACTGAATTTTTCAAGAAACTAAAGGGTAAGCAAATGATAGATCCACCTTCTTCAACTTCTGATAACGGAGTACTCCAATCGACAGATTTGACGATCATCCCCGAGAAAAAGATTGTGGTAGAAGGATTAGAAAGTGTTGTGGAAGATGAAAGCCAAAGTAGAGGAGGAAACACAAGCAATCAAGGTGAAGAAACTACTTGTTCCAGAGGGGACATACCAGGACCGGAACTTGAAGCTAGGATTATAAGGCTTGAGAAACAGATGGCTCAGCTGAAGGCAAAAAGACTTGGGGGTTGGTCTTGAGTAAGAAGTTTTGTAGCCTTGTAGGTCCTTCATATGTTTTGCACATAACGGCAGGATTGGTCTCTCAGCCGTGGTGAGTGTAAGCTGGCCCCGATACCTGATTATAAAAATAAAAATAAAAAGTTGTTGTACATGTGTTAAATTTCTTTAGCGAATAGATGTTGCTGCGAAGTACTCATGCTTCTGTTTTCAATGCTTTGTCAAAGCATATGAAAATTTTACAGAGTCACTTCTTTAGTTGCCACTACTTTAATTTTCTGATACCATTTCCTTCGACAAATTCGATGACCAGACACAATCTTGATGAACTTGCTGTTGTGGGTGGTTGGCTGGCTTTGATATTCTGTTAATTGTTCATCTTTGTCTTAAAATCTGTCCCATTTCAATCGATGAAATCAATGTATAGTATCGATTATGATTACAACTCTCCGGGTAGCCTGTCAACGAATTAGATTCGAATCCGATAAAATTTGAAATCGAGTATGGAAATTCGATCCAAAATTAACAGATTGCATTCGGATGTAACCGAGGCATAAACGTATACAGATTCGATCCACTTGACAAACACTTGATTATTTGACGCGTTACCTATTCAGATGTGATTCTAGGCTTCCAAAAAAACTTAGTCAGTAGAAACCCATAAGTTTACACCCCCTTTCAAGATGGGTGTACAATATCGAACTCAATTAATAATGGGGTCCACTAGAAACCCACAAGTTACATCATCTCTGTCCAACTAAAGTTGGAGCTCCAAGCTGGGGGTTCATTCATAGCATAGCACGCTGCTCTCTAGTCTCTCCTTCGTTTGGGCTCCATTTCGGGCTTATAAGTGTGATCGGAATGTCACCGAGATGGCCGAAGGAGCATGTGTAAACTCCCTCCCTCCCCCCGGATTCGAATTTCGTTTTCAGGTAGTAGAGCCTTGAAGCAGATGTTGTGTTAGAGGGCCTTTAATTAGTTCCACTCGCCCGTGGGGCTGTAGTGAGGGGTTGTCCTGTTCTGGACAGTGGTTAAATCGCAAGAATGCCCAGTGATGAGCATAGTTTTAAATCTCGGTATCGGTCGCCGTCGCGGTATCGGTCGCGGTGTATCGGTATCAGGACGTATCGGTGGTACGTCGCGGGAATCGGGTGTCGCGGTGGTGAATTTTTAAAAATCATCAGCAACATGTATAAAACTTGAAAAATATATTTTTGCCCCCAACATTGGCTTAAATTATCACATTTTAATTAATTTAAGACATGTAATAGCCCATTCTCTTCATGTGAAATATCCGATAATTTATCAAAACCCGCAAGTCAATAAGATTTTACAAATATGAGAAAAATGCAACATTATGAGTTTCGATATAATTGACATAAACAGCAAAAGTAAGATGATTTTAAGTCATAAAAAAATGCAACATAGAGATTTTACATTACATAATCGCTAGCCACAACTAGTTTCAAGCTCATAGCTTTTAAGTCATACATAATTTTGCTAATACAACTTCAATGCCAGAATGAATGGCGTGGAGGTACCGGAGGATCTACATATTCCTCATTAAATTGATCATCACCATGACTATTTTGCCCAGCAGCTTCAAATAGATATCCGTAGAAGTTGTTGGAGAAATTACAGTGCTCAAAATTTTTGGGAAAAAGCCTGCTGCCTATCAGAAAAAAAAAAAAAAAAAAAAGATGCTCTGTTTTTTTTTTTTTTGCCGAACCAGTACGTATCGGGAACCGAATCGGTTACGGACCGATACGTATCGGGTATCGGCCGATACGGCTGTGAATTTCAATCTTTCCGTTATATCGGCCCGTATCCGAATCGGAGACCTCAAATCCCGGTACGTCTCGGCCGATTTTTAAAACTATGGTGATGAGGATCCTGCTCGGGACAAGTAGCCACTACTGAACATTCCATGGTGGCATGGAAATCCAGTTGGTCCTTGGAGGAAGCTACCCCAAGCGCCCGCCCCTTCTCATCCCAGCAAAAAAAAAAAAAAAAAGAAGTGTGATCGGAATTATTTCATGGAGCTTGTCGTACTTGGCATAAATAAGACTGATCAAACATGGGTATTGAAACACATAAATTTGTCAGAAGTTTATTCTTTATACTATCATAGTTTTGTTTTTGTAAATAAAAAAAAATATATATGTGTTTTCACTGTTGTGGCCTGTGGGTGCCGATGTCCGAGAAGTCTCATTTTTGAAGTGAACGAAGAATTCCACAAGACGAATCAACGATTTTGATATAGACCTTGCATCTGCCACAGACTATTTTTGTTTCGATAATAAGCATTTATTACGAAAATCACAACAAACTATACATGTCTAAAAAAACACAAGAGCAACAAAATCGTGCTCAACGACACGACCAATCCTATCGTTTTAGAACGTAGAAAGTATGGGTAAGAATGTGCAAAATTAGAAGCCATATGTTACAGCTTCCCCAGCTTTATGTTGTTCTGAGTCTTGCGACCAAACACACTGCCTGGAGGGTTCACCCCGGTCAGCCTGAAATGCCACCTCGCTATAAGTGATGTCACCAGAGGTGGACCTGTCAAGGGTCCCATGGAGACACGTGACCCCACTCGGTTTACATTTTTTTTTGGGCGTCTCTAATTGTTTAGGTCACGTTACGCACGGCAAAGGCTGTGATGCTCCCAGCGGTTTTGGGAGCATCATACTCCCAATTAATTACAGCCCTTGGATTGAAAATAAATAAATCACAGCCTTTGGATCAAAATCAAAAACTAAAAGTAGAGTAGTTTTGTGAAAAAACGAAGTGGTTTTGACCAAAAAAATGAAAGATTACTTACCACAGAAACAGGCAACACTTACCATTGATTAAGGCAACACTTACCACAAAAACAGGCAACACTTACCACATTTGAAATGGTAAGTGTTACCTTATACAATGGTAAGTGTTGTCTTAATGAATGATATAAGTTGCATGTTCTGTGGTAAGTAATCTTGGGAGTATGATACTCCCATACCACTTAGGAGCATCACAGAAGTTTTGGTTACGCACACCTCAACTAATTTCTATAGGGCAACTAGAGTGGAGTGCAGTTGGTGTCTCCCTTATATTTCCACGCTGCCATGCACATGGACAATGTTCGATTACCGTAAGCACTCATCCTCCTCTCCAAGTCCCCTATGATAGAGTAGGTTAGGATTATCGAATAGCCCAAAAAAAAAAAAAAACTAATTTCTAGATCGAGGACCTATTTCACCGTCAACTAGCAGGCGACTGATCCCATAGAGTTTATAGCTAGCACATGGAGGTATCGAACTTAAAGAACTTAAGTGGTAGCACAAACCCCTAAGTACGAGGTGTTGACCACCAAACCTAAAATCCTTGCTTTTATACTAAACTTGTTGTATGTTGGTATTTGTTAAGCTTTATTTTAAATCAGTAAAATTTACACCTTTCGGAAAGTTCATATGAAAGAAACAATAACATACTAATTAACTAAATAAGATGGATGGATTTCACTATCCTTTTCTTTATGAAATTTTTCTTTATCCCCATAAACATTATGTGCTCCCACTAGCGTAGATTTTTGAGTCCACCACTGGATGCCACAATCATTAACGCGTCCTTTTTCTTCGCAAACCAATCACCATGTACGAGATCCTTTGCTCTTTTAGCTTTTGCTTCTCGAAGAAAGTCTTCAATAATCTTCATATCCTAATCTTTCGAGTCGGATCTTTCACACATCCCACACTTTTGTTAGCTTTTGCTTTTTTGGTGTCGACAACTACCCTAAATATAACATGAATTAATTGTTAGGGTAAAGTGGTCAAATTAATAAAATAGCTACCCACACTTTTATTCAACAGCACATTTGCACACACACTTGTGTGCCCAACTGCTAGTAGAGATGAACAGAGGCATAGGTTGGCATTAAAAAATTGGGAAGTATAAAAGTGAAAACAATGAATTGAGGAGTAATTACTTTGTGTCTTTTTCCAATGCAATTCCTATTAATGGATGAATTTGAAATTTAAGATGCCTTGGAATTTAAGGAATGAATTGAATATAAGAAGGAAACGGAGTAATTCTTCCATTTATCTATCGTTTTATGAGTACAAAAATTAAAACAAAATCTAAGAAAAATAGGTAAAATAATTATTATACACATTGCCTGACTGCTTCTATATTTAATTTCATTAATTTTCTCTTTTCAACAAGGAATTAATATTGTATAATCCAACGAGGATTTAGTTAAAAGGAGTTAATGTGCTCTACTGTCATTCAAATTGAAAGAGAATGGAAGAGATTTCTTCCATTTAAGCGGAATTTACACTTTTAAAGGTGAATCCATACGTTTTTTTGTGCATTTGAAATTGAGATACATGAAAAAAAAAATTATTCATTCCGTTTGAATAGTGTGAAAGTGATAGAAAATGTAAGAAAAAAATAATGACACATTTTTAATATTTAATTTGCATGAAAATACAAGAAAGTGTAAGAAAGTGAATTTTCTTGTACAATACCACTTTCTTGCTAAAAATACAAGAAAATTTATTTTCTTGTGAAAGTTGTCACATTAATTATATGTCACTTTCCATTATGTCCATAACTACTTTTCCTTTTCTATCATGATCCATAATATGTGTAAAATGGTAAGCTAGTAATTTTATTTTTTTTCAAGATTCTTATAAAACTTTTCATTTTAACCAAACACATGTAAAAATTCTATGTGTACAAGGAATAAAAGGCTCCCGCCGCTCTATATATACCCACTCACAAACATATGCAAACATTGTTACGTAAAGCAAAGCCGCCTCCTTTTGTCTATAGCCCCATCATGATTTCATCAGACGACGACGACGACAAAGACAAAGAAGAAGGCAACGAAATTAAAGACAAACATCATTTTGTTTTCGATTATTGTTTCAGTGATTTACCAAATTAAGGTTTGCAACTTCTTTCATCTTAGATTTAGATTCTTTCATCTTAGTATTTCTATGATGATAAGACCCGTGTGTCTTGTAATCGGACTCAAACCATGCTGACTTACCGATCTTCAATATTAAAAAAGATTTAGAACACTCTAAACGAACGAATATACTTATAAAAGGTGATATGTTTGATCACACTAAGCGACTGATAATGCTAGTTTTAATCATAAATAAAATAAAAAAATTTAGCGCAAAAACACATAAAACAACCTTGGTATGAATAAATAGACCTCACTTTTTGGATGTGATTTTGATTATTTAAATAGGAATTTTTAATCTAATGTCCATAAGCATCTATATATGAAAAATTAGCGTCATGCTCGTTTGATACACGGGGACATAAACATCAGTGAATCGGCGTGTATGACCCTTAGAATTTACTCTATTTTCTCGTAAAATAATTACAAAAATTCCACACCAATAAAAAACAAAGAAATGAAGAAAAGAAATAGATTTCCAGGAGTATTTGTTATGTTATTGAGTGAACTTAGTTTTCTTTTCAAGTAAAATAAAGTATATATTTTACATTCTGTAAAAAGTATAGAATAATGCACACACAAAAAAAGATTAAAAATGCAAAAAAAATCATGTAGAATAGAGAGTTAGTGAAAAAAATTCGTTTTATTTCAGGTGATTACATTCTTATTCTTATAGTATATAGTATAGATAGATAGATGTTAGCTGAACATCGATCCATCCAATATTTCCTCTCTCTCTCCTCTTCCCTTTCTAATCTCTCTCCCTTCATCTCCTTTTCTCTATTTTGGGTTTTCAGCCGAGTGGTGGCGGCGGCGATGGATCTTACCTGGATGCGGAGGACGACGGTGCGTTTTCGGCGCGTTTTCAAGAGAGCAAGAAGAAGCGCGGGGAGGCCAAGAATGGACGCTGGAAGGTGCTCGGCCGTGGCGCAGCGGGAAGCGATCCGCCTCCACCTACTGCAACCCCTTTCTCCGGATCCGGCTGTTACTCCTCCCAGCTTCATTGGGATGAAAAAACAGGATCATGTTGCAAGCACTGGTACACTACCACCAGCTGAATTTTTCAAGAAACTGAAGGGCCGGTAAGCAAATGATAGATCCACCTTCTTCAACTTCTGATAACGGAGCACTCCAATCGACAGATTTGACGATCATCCCCGGAAAAAAATATTGTGGTAGAAGGATTAGAAAGAGTTGTGGAAGATGAAAGTGGAAGTAGAGAAACTGATAGCTCAGCTGAAGGCAAAAAGACTTGGGGGTTGGTCTTGAGTAACAAGTTTTTGTAGGTCCTTCATATAGATGTTCCCTTATAAAAATGCATATTCGTTTTTGGTTTTCAGTTTTGTGGGGGGTAATATGTTGTTGTAGACATGACAGCACGATTGGTCTCTCAGGATTAGCTATGCGTGTAAGGTGGCTCAGACACCTAATTTTTACTAAAGGCAAAAAGACTTGGGGGTTGGTCTTGAGCAAGAAGTTTTGTGTTGTTGTACACATGACGATAGGATTGGTCTCTCAGTCATGGTGCGTTTAAGCTGGTCCCGACATCCGATTATAAATAAAAAAAAAGTTGTTGTACATGTGTTAAATTTCTTTGTTGCTAGCTGCAAAGTACTCATGCTTCTGTTTTCAATGCTTAGTCAAAGCATATGAAAATCTTACACAGTCACTTCTTTAGTTGCCTTAATTTTCTGATATCATTTCCTTCCACAAATTCGATGACCAGACACAATCTTAATGAACTTCCTGTTGTGGGTGGTTGGTTGGCTTTGATATTCTATTAATTGTTCATCTTTGTCTTAAAATTGGTCGCATTTCAATCGATGAAAATAATATATAGTATCTATTATGATTACAACTCTCAAGGTAGTCTGTCAATGAATTAGATTTGAATCCAATAAAAACTGAACTCCAGTATGGAAATTCGATCCAAAATTAACCGATTGCATTCAGATATAACCAAGCCATAAACGTATACCAAATTCGACCCGCTTGGGGGGGGGGGGCTTCCGCCCCTTTGCTCCACCTCCTCCCTTCCTCTCCAGTCAGCCACCGTACATCACCTCTCCGCCCGTCAACACCCAGCTCCAACCAGATCCGCCTCCGCCACTCCCTGGTTCACCCCCACATCCTCCACTGTCACCTTCCTCTCCTCCTCCGCCGCCCCTGGTTCCTCGCCTCCTCCTCCTCCCTCTCTTTTCTCCTCCTGGTACATGTTTGGGCTTGATTGGACGTTGAGATGAAGTTAGGGTGGCTCGGCTCCCTCCGGCAAATAAGGGTCCAGATTACGAGGCGGCGTTTTTCTGGCGGCACCTCCTAGTCCGGAGTTTTCTGTTTTTTCCTTTCCGGCTTTTGGTCGGAAATCTCTACCGGTTGGTTTCCCCATTCCGGTGTCTGTACCGATCTGGTTTTCCTAGATCTGGTGGGTGTGGTTGGTGGGCTAATAATTTTTGTTATTTGGTTTTGTGCTCGGTTGCAATCTGTGGCCGACGTGGCCGGCCTTCTGCTGGCAGAGACGGCTCATTTTTTAGGCGAATATCCCAGTGGCGTTTTTTTCGGGGACGTAATGATCAGAGATCCCTACAACGATCCCTTCTCGTTTGCTGGCATTTCAACTGAGCTCGGATGAGTCGGCCTCTCTTGCTTTCTTTGTTTAGTGATTCCTAGGGTTTGGTGATGTTCTCCTTAGCTTGGATTTGTCTCTGTATTTGCTTGTGGTGCACCTGCATGTGCAGTTGATTTTAGGATGACTTTTTGTCATTTCCTTGTAATCCTATTTTTCTTGTATCTCTGATCCGTTGGAATTTCTTAATGAAGATTAGCCTTTCAAAAAAAAAAAAAACATACACTTGATTATTTGAAGTGTCATATATTCAGATGTGATTCTAAGCTTCCAAAACTATTTTTTAAAACTATAACCTTAGTTAAGCTAAGGGGGGTTTTACGTGTAGGTCCAGATAAAAACAGAAATGCACCAAATAAAAAGATGAGTAATGTTTGCTCTTTTCGAGATGGGTGAACTATATCGGACTCAATTAATAATGGGGTCCACTAGAAACCCACAAGTTAAAAGTGGAAATAATGAATTGTGTTTTTTACATGTCTTGCATTGGTTTGGTTGGTCTGGTTGTTTCTGCAATTGTAGGTCTTTTTTGGTGGGGTTTCGAGGCTCAGAGGTGTTTGAGTTAGGGATTTTTTTTTTTCCCTTCTCCTTTGGTCCTTGTTATATTGGTTGGTGTCTTGCCTTTCTTGTGTTCTGAATCTCGGGTGATGTACCTTGTTGTGTTGTCGGGCGGTTTAATCTTTATATTTCCCTTCAAAGATTAATGATTTTTTTGTTTTTGCGAGAACAAATAAATTGAGGAGTAAAATACTGCCTTTTTCCAATGCAACTTCTATAAATGGACGAGATTTGAAATTTAAGGTGTTTTGGAATTTAAGGAATGAAGTAAATATAAGAAACGTAGTAATTCTTCCATTTATCTATCGTTGCAAGCATACGGAAATTAAAAGAAAATCTAAGAAAAATAGGTAAAATAGTTACGATTATACACCTTACCTAACTGCTTCTATATTTCACTTCCTCCTTTCACGTTCTGTTGGGTTTTGACTCAGGTTCAGTTTTTTTTTTTTTTTTTTTTCAATCGTCATACATCAGCGGGGGTTAGTGGGGGGTGTTAGAGTTAGCACAGGGTCCAGAAGCTATTCATAGCTTGGGACCCAAGGGTATTGCCCCAGCAGGGGTCGAACACAGGACCTCCCCCTTAGGCCCCGTTCCAGAACTGAAAATAAGTACTTATTTTTTAAGAAGGTAATTTCAAGCTCAAAAATAATGTGTTTACGCAAATAATTTTCCTAGCAATATGGATCTTATCGAGATCTTTTATACGGTGTAAAAAAAATAAAAAATAATTTTGTATTTACATTATTTTTGAGTTTGAAAATGTGAAATAAGTATTAATTTTTTAAGAGCTAGGGTGTTCTGGAACGGGGAGAGATGACAAACCAACTGCACTGGGCAGTGGTTGTCTCAGTTTTGGTTTTCAAGAAGTAGAAACTTTAGAGGAGGAATTTTTCGGTCCCGGATGGGTATAACCCAAGTGGTACCCGCTCGGCACATCCGGACCGTCCAATACACTTTTAGACTGTTCAGATTAAGACCCTCTCTCTCCTCTCATCCCAACACTTTCTCTCTCCTTTTTCTCTCTCCAAATCCAAGCCGTCTAAAAATGCAAATGGACGACTCGGATGCGCCGAACAGATACCACATAGTACCCACCCGGCATTGAAAAAATTTCCCTGATTTAGGGGGAAAGGACTATGGCAGCTCAACATGGCCAAAAAGGAAGGTTGCGTACAAACTTACGGGAAACTTTTTAATCTTGCACAGTCAATTGTAAACGACGACAATTCATTTTCCAAAAAGGATCGAAAATTTGAACTAAAATGTGACCAATGGCGAAAACTTGGCAAGAAAGGAAAGATTTTTTTTGCTCGGCAGAAAGGAAAGATTATGGAGAAGCTCCTGGGCAACTTCTTATAGTCTTTTAATTGGTCAGTCAATTGTAAAAAAAGACTTCATTTTCCAAAGAGAAACGAATTTCACACTCCCGGCCCTTTTTATAATCTATGTTCTCTTTTTTGTCTTTATCCGCATGAATTTACATTGTTGTCCTTGAATGGGTAAAAATGTTTATTAAAATATGACAATATAGTAAATTCAAATGGATAAGGTAAATAATATTGGCATTCCAAAAATTGATGCAGACACTCCACAACTAGTGTAATTTCAAAGTCACTTTCTTTTATTTTTTTTGGAGTGCCTCCATCAATTTTTAAAGTGCTAATATTATTTTCCACGAATAAAGACAAAAAAAAAAAATTGTGAATAGTAAAAATGAAGTTTGAAAATCACTTTCCTTTTCGAAAAAGGAAAAGTTTGACTAAAATGTGAATTGTATTCACTTTATACGAAAAAAGACTACTCTTTGTGGTGCTATTAAAGAAATTCTTTTCCTTATTCCCATAAGAGCATCTCCAGCTACCTAGGCAATTGGAATATTTAGCTTAAATAGCTAGCCAAAGCACAAAAGGAGCAAATCCAGCAGACTCTCTTCACCGTGGGTGAAATGGCGTGGTGCTACAGTACCTCGCTCATCCGAGCGAGGTATTTCAGCCTCGCTCCGTCGATTTCTTCTTCTTTTCCCTCTCTCCTCCCCTCGATTTGTCATCTCCCGCGCGTCGCCGCTCTCCTTTCCCGCGTTTCTTCCTCTTTTCCCTCTATATACTCTAGGGTTGTGGAGATTTTTCATCATCCTCAACATCGACAAGGTATTCCTCTCTCTCTCTCTCTGCTGAAACTAATTTCATCTTCATGATTTAGGTTTAGATTCTGTGATTAATTTGTTCATCAACGTCAATTGGGGTATGAAATCGGACAAGATTATTTTGGGTGTGGACCGTGTGGTGCATCATTTTGGTTGCATTACGGAAGTCTATTTATGAGGCCTGGTTATTTGCTGATTCTAGGTCTAGTTATTTATCAAAAGAATGGTTGTGTCATTCTCTGCTGAGATGATGCAATTTTTGTGTTTGCTGAGTACACCAGTTGGATCTATCCAGAGATTAGTTGTAAATATTTGAGGTTGCTGCATTTGCCAAACATCTTTTTGATTGTTCAAATTTTGTTGTTTTTTATTCAAACAGTTAAATCTGGGCCTTCTATGGTAGATTGGGTTCTTCACCTTCTTTTGTATGTGTCATTCCGCTGCTGAGATGATCCTTTTTTTGCCTTTTGGTGCTTGCTGAAGACTGCCAAACGTATTTTTGGGGGTTTTACTAGTACCAAACTTGTCACGTTTGCATTTTTGTTTGTTTTCTAATGGATCATCTATTAAGGATGTAGAAGTAGTGTTGGTTCAACTCTGTCATTTTTATTTGACAGAGTTGTAGCTTTTGTTTGAACCGAGCTGGAATGGTTATCACTTATCACTATCCAACTCGTTTGCCCACCTTGGTTCTTATTAGTTATTAGTACCCTATCATTTTTGGATGCTAACGGTCCGTGGTATAACAGGAAAAACATCCTCTTTCCTTCTGTGTTACTAAACAGAAATCAGAAGGCTAAATTTAATTTCAGTGTTAAGCATGATCTTGTTCTTGCACATTTTTATGTTCAACGAATGAGTGCTCAAGGCTCAAATACCAAACATAGTCAAGTTTCTTCGTTGGTCCTCGTGGTTGAAACCGTTACACGTCTGGAAAAGCAAAAATGGAGATGCATAGTTGATGGATGGGTTTCTCACTGATCATTTCAAAATCTCTTGGATGGGGTCCATTGTTGCCTGATAATTCGCAACCAATAGTTGTTCGAGCTACATCCGGACCCTACATCTTCATGTAATTTGATTGGCAATAAAGTTAGACTGACCTTCCTTGAAATTTTCATCTAATATGGTTCTCCCTCATGGTTTGAAAAGCTGTCTGTCCACGGTGTCCAGAAATGTTGGTAATAGAAGTTGAGAAACTCCGATGGTCAGGTAGTGGTCATACTCTGAAATCTTTAACCAAAACAAATTTAATTTCGGTTTTATGCATGGTCTGTTCTTGCACATTTTTATTTTGAACAATTGAGTACTCAAGGCTCAAATACTAGACATAGTCAGGTTTATTTTTGGGGGTTTTACTAGTACCAAACTTGTCACTTTTCCAATGCTTTTTTTGCATTGGCTTACGGTTCTTCTTCTTCTGTACCAAACCTATGGGACTGCATTTTCATTTGCAGCAGTAGCAGTAGCAGTTCCTTAGCTGAGATTGATTTGCCGAGCAGTAGCAATAGCAATAGCAGTAGCAATTCGGTCAAGAATTTGCCGAGAAATTTCTGCATTTCTCTTGGGCATCTGCTAGAGGATCAAAGGAAGCAAGAATCTGTCAAAAATCTTCTGAGTTTGTCAGGCATTGGTGATCATATCAAGGAATTCAAACGGTCAGATTTCGTAATGGTTTGGCAAGAATTGGCCAAGAAATTTTGAGGTTTTTACCGGGCATTTGTCATCAGGTCGAACTATTTGCTGGTGGAGAATATAGATGAAAGGAAAAAGTTGTTCTGATCTATATATATAGTTGTTGGAAGTGGAAGAAAGCTGGTGGAGTAGAGCTGTTGGTTGGGAACAGGATACCGTTTTTTTTTGTGTGCAGGTTACCGTTTTTTTTCCTTTGCATAGCCTAAAGGCTAGTCTATTGGGAGATTGTAAAAATTGGTGGCTAGCTAATCTAATTTCTGGCATATTTCCTAGCCCAAATGGCTAGGAATTGCTGGAGATGCTCTAACGTGTAGGAAAGTTTGTGGTGCTATTAAAGAAATTCTACCTCCGTACGAAAAAGACTATTCGCTTTATTTGTTAGTCATGAAAATACTGTTTGGTTTGTTAATGCACTTTGGTCAAAACAAAGTTTAAACTTCTTTCACAAATTATAATGACTCATGGATATTTAGTAATTTGTGAGAAAAAAGTTCGATTTTTATTTTTATTTTTTTGACAAATTACATTCTTCTTTAGGTTCTCGATTTGCGTGTTGGAAAATCTTTTTGAGACAGGGAGAGCATAAAATGGAGGGAACTTTGGGTTAGTGTTGTGCAGTGAGATGCTGCGCACCTCCGAGCCGTCGGATTGTGTATCCGACGGCTCGGATCTCATATCGGCAACCAACAATCAAGAGTTGTTCATTGTCGAGATGAGATTCAAACCGTCGGATGCACAATCTAACGGCTTGGAGGTGCACAGCACAGTGCTGCGTACACCACCATCCCCCAATTCAAAATGGAGGCCATTTCATTGGTTAAAAGATCTTAAAAAACAAGACTTGTAACTCTCACTAGTGCTAGTGTTATTAAGTGATCACTCATTCTACTCCAATTTGAGACTCTATTTTCTTAACATTCCCCGCATGTGCAGCCGCATTTGAGCTCTGTCACATGTGGCCAATTTTTGGGTCCGATCATCGCGCAGCCTTTTTGCTGATCTGTAATCGTAGGTTGTGGATTGTGAATTTTTGAAATGTGGGTGGAATGGGTTTCACTCTGATACCATGTGGAAACTTTATATCCATCTAAAAATCTATTGGCAATGACTAGAGAGGTCTCAAATGTTATTAAGTGATCACTCATTCCACTCCCAAACAATATGAGACTATTTCCTAACACAACAAACCATACATGTCTACAAAAACACCACCTCCTGGAAAAACATTTCCAGTCCAAAAACACCAAAACAAAGCTATCAAAGCAACAACATATATAGCAGACACAGAAAAAACCCAAAACAGAACCACAAAAACTACCAACAAAAAGCTACACCAGCCAACATATAGCTGCTACCCCAGGCAAGGAACTAAACGAGAGGAGGTTTAAGTGGAATCCTCCAAGCACAACAAATTGAGCTTTCGGCTATCATATGTGATAGGCTTACCTTATTGTACTAGCACACCGCCTATGGCATAGTCTGATGCATCCGTGTGTACTTCAAATGGCTTGGTGTGATCTGGCAACTGCGATACGAGGTCCCACACCGTCACCTTGAGATTAAAGATCATACATCGGCCTCATGATGACTTCCATTAACTCCATTTGGACGATCTGTTGACGGTGTTCTCTGTGGTCGACGTGAGCTTGATATCCTGTCAATGGCCTGAGTTTGCCTCCTTTGCTCTTTAAGGAAACCTGCTATAAATCGAACCGTGGGAACAAGCAAATTAAGTGCCATCACGCCGCACCAGACTATGACTGCAATTTCAATGGTATTACTTAGCGATTCCCTGTCTTTTTTGGGAGTGATCACGATGTTGGCAAACGCGTAAGAAAATGCCATTGATGTGATTGCCAACCACATGGTCACTACCAAAATCCACATGAATTCCTTTTTCTTGAATGGCAACCCGCCAATGAGCAACAAAATGGTGCTCAACGACGCAACGAATCCTATCGTGTTAGAACGTAGGAAGTATGGGTATGAATTTGCATGATTAGAAGCCATGACAGCTTCCCCAGCTTTATGTTTTTCCGAGTCTTCTTGCCAAACACCGCCCGGAGGGTTCACCCCAGCTTGAAATGCCATTGTCGCAATAAGTGATGCCACAATCATTAATGCGTCCTTTTTCTTGGTGAGCCAATTGCGATGTACGAGATCCTTCGCTCTTTTAGCTTTTGCCTCTCGAAGAAAGTCTGCAATCTTCCGATCCAAATCTTTCGACTCAGATCCTTCATCAGCTGAAAACAGAATATCCATTGCTGTATGCCCACTTGCATTTTTTGCATTGACGTCTATTTTTCTGTTCTCAAGCACATGCATTATGATCTGAAATATGTAAATTCATTGTTACGGGTAGAAAGAAAGTAAAAGAAATTAGGAGTCAATAATATGCTCCCGTCGTTCCTAATTATTCATTCACCGTTCTATTTTGACACGTTTTTTTATCGGCAATAAAATTATTGATAACTCGACAATGGATACATCGAGTAAAGATTTTCTATTTTGACATGTTCCGAAATCATCATAGATCTGATTCCTGGCTCCACCACTAGGTCACTAACTAAGTTACATCAATTACATTATTTTTATTCCCAATTCCAATATTACCTAGTAGTGACATTGGAATACAAACCATTCTACCAAAAGAAGTCAAACAGTCTTTTAAAGACCAAAATAGATCATAATTCTTCAGCTTCTTCGATATCTCTTAAAGATATGTTTACAATTTAAATTAAGTCTCTCAAACAAATAATTAAAAATATGTAATAGAAAAATCTAACTCGTAAATTATAACAACCGATCAATGGGCTCTAGCCCCAGTTGGCATCTCCTAGTCCTTCCCGTGCGGGAGGCCAGGGTTCGAGCCCCGTCATGGGCGTTTGGGATTCAGGCCTATGGATAGCCTATCCGCTAACCCCCGTTGATGTATATACAATATTGGGAAGAAAAAAAATTATAACAAGCGGGGCCTTTTATATTTGTTTCATTATGATCTCCCACACCTAATATAATTTTAAAAAAGCAAATATGGCATGTTGTCATTAAATGAAAGTATTACAGATACTCATGATTGTACGATAAATTGTTTTGAAAAAGTTATGTTTTGTGGTCTCCCATGAATTCAACTAACAGATGTTGCAGTATTTATAAACATTGCAGGTAAAATAATGCCCTTAATAAGCAGGGAGATGGAGATATACATACGTCGAGTTGTTTATCCAAGACAGCTAAATGCAGTATGGTGTTGCCATCGTTATCCTTGCCATTGACAAACTCTTCACCTCTCATCTTCTGGAGCAGCAGTTCCAGAGTGTTTAACTTATCGTGCTTTACACACAAGTGTAAGACGGTGCTCCCGTCCCGATCCAGCCTGACTCGAGCCGATCTGCGACACGTTCGCAACAAACAATCCAAGACGTTGACTTTTCCTTTTGCAGCCGCAATGTGAAGAGGGATATTACCTTCTCGATCACGAACAAGGCACATGTCGGGGTTCACATTCGCTAGTGCTTCGACAATCTCGGCGTGCCCTTTGGCCGACGTGGCCGAGCGTCCGTCCGAGTCCAAGACTTCGGCAAGCTCTGGCTTGAGACGCAGGAGTTCGTTCACAAAGCTTGCTTTCCCGCACGATGTGGCTATGTGCAGGGGACTTTTCCCGTTGAAACACCCCACCACAATTTTATCGAGAATCAGTGCGTCGTCTCCCATTATTTCGGTCAATGATTCTACCTTCCCTCCAATTGCTGCTTCGCAAAGGCGCTGCTCCATTCTCTCTCTCTCTCTCTCTCTCTCTCTCTCTCTCTCTCTCTCTCTCGTTGACTTGTGGCTCCCCTCCTCAAGTCCTCTTGTTCATAGCCCACCAGAGGTGCCAAGTCAGTCAACTTGGTGTGAACAGCTGACCTATTCCCTGATCATAGTCCATTCTCAGCCGTTCGCAGTGAGAGATTAAAATCTTTCCTGCAGAATTTATGGGTTTTCCACCATCATTATTTTGGGCCCCACGATGTGATAATTGCTGATCTGAACCGTTCATCTTAGAGGGTCCGTAGAGCAATATTCTCATCCAAAATATTAGCTTCACCAGATATCAATAGGTGTATCAAAATTTTGATTTTGATTTATAAAACGAATGGTCATGAACAGTTTAACTTGATAGGATCAAACCGTTCATTTTATAAACTAGAATTCATCTTTTGATTGGCCTATCAATATCCAATCAAGCTGATTTTTTGCGTAAATATATTACACTATGAGCCCTACAAGATAAACGGTTCGGATGATAACAATTCCATAAGGTGAAAAACCCATAATTTCCGTCACCGGTGGAAAGAATTTATCATCTCTCGGAGTAAAGGCTTTGCCTGAAGCGTGGCTTTGGAATAGGGAAGGTTTTTGGCCTATAATGAGAGGCCACTGGCGTTTGTATTTTGTATGATTGAGATCTATGAAATTTAATTGTGTATTGTTGGTTAATAACAAAATAAACCATATATGAATTTTGGTTCTTGAGGAATTTTGACCCCACTTGCGAGTAATCCTAGCTCCATAGACTTGATATTTGGCTGTATTGTGCCCCTCGACCACCGAATAGTTTTTTCGTTCTCAGATGGAAATTAATTTTAACACTCCATTTTTTACCATCTACATCCTTTTTTCATTTTTAATTGGTGTGAATTTACTAAATTATCCTTCATGTGTAGAAAATTGAACTCATCAAAAGAGTAACAAAATAAATTCACATTAATAAAGAAAAAAAATATAGATAAAAAAAATAGAGAAATGATTTTGCCACTCCCCTTTTTGTTAACGCCACTCCCCCGCATTAAAAATACACTTATAGAAAAGTGTCGTTAACAAAAAAAGAAATAGCAAAATCAGCGGCCAAAAACTAGCGTGAAAATCACTAATGATTTCCCATATTAAGGGCGCCTTTTCTAATGCCCGTGAGGTTCTGTTAAAATAAAATAAACAAATGCAGGTGGGGCAACTTTGAGCACGTGATGGTCCTTCGGAATTTTGTCATCTTTCTTTCACTTCATAATTACATCTCAGATAATCTCATTATAGGTTCAAAAGTAGTAAAAAAAACTTTAATAACAGTGGTAAAGACTATTCATGCTCGTTTTCAAACGTACCACGCCCGTGTCGTGCCAATCTAGTTCGATTGACACTTCACTTTTTACCGCAAATTTATTAGAGTAGTGCTTTTCGCTTCCACAATCTTATACCAAACGCTAGGGGTGTGCACGGGTCGGTTTGGGTCGGGTTTGAACCGAACCCGTCATCCGAACTGACTGTCGGGTAGCCCCATCTCTGGACCCGTAACCGAACCGAGTCATTGTCATAACCGTCCGGAAAACCGAATATTTTTATCGGGTCGGGTCTGTCGATTTGGACCAAATGAAATCTCAGAACAAATCAAAACTCACATATGGGCCATCTCCTGACCTCCCAAGTACACAACGGGCAAACATGCCAAACACAACCAAAAATTAAAAAACCCAGAAAAAAAATTGACACAAAGAGAAAGGACTTCATCAATTTTTGAGAGAACAGAAGTGGAGGCGTTGCCATGGTTATGGTGGTCTCATGGATCCATTTTCACATTTGCAGAGGGAACGCCAGAGAAGAAAGAGTGATGAGAGAAAAAGTGTATGCGCGTGACTGTATTCAAAATCGCAGAGGAGAGAAAGAGAGAGAAAGGGAACCAGATCCACTTTTTACACTGAAAAGTTTGAAACAGAAAAGTCATGTGGTTATTATCTGGCGTTTCATTTAAGGTGTATCATCCACTGGGATCATGCCATGTATATCATCCCTTTAATCAGACGGTTCGGATTCGACAGGTAGAAATTGTCTACATCTGAAGGCTGAACTGAAAACCGATTATTTATCATCTATCAAACCAATGGCCGACCGTATCCTTGATCCAAACCGTCCGTATGCATTCAGGTCGGGTCGGGTCCGCGGGTTGGCGGTTTTTTTCTCAGCCCTGCCAAACGCAATACAACATTTATCTTTTAGCGTGTGCATTTATAAGAAAGTGAAGCACAAACATCATGGATATCCTTATGACTGTATATCTCAACGCAACTCACTCCATGATTCATGAGCTATACGGACAAATTCATCACATTTCCAGATCAAAGAAGTAGCTAATCGCATCATCTCGGCAAGCTCTTTTTTGTTCTTTTTTCTTTTTTTCGTTTTCTGTCCACGGATAAACAACGCAATATACGACTCATACCGTCCAGAACCTTAACGGATCAACTAGCAAATTCCCAAGACGCGCAGTTTTACTGTCTGTCACAAATATTTTTATTACTGTCGTTACACAACAAGAAAGACATTGATCGGACATGCATGAGAGATGAATGCTGAAATAGCCTTTTACAACTCGTCGTTTCTCTTGGGCTGCATTTTGATCTTGGATTTCGTGGTTTCAAGAATTGTTTCCCTCGCCTTTCCTCTTCCCAGCACAAGTTCATATATCTAAGATACAAGCGCAGGCATAGAGATTTCGAAACTGAAATTAGCTGATTCAGCTCTCATAGTTCATCCTGAAAGAAGAGAGGAAGGAAGGTTTAAATTAGCTAAGACTTCATATATGCTTAGTAGGGAAAACAGATTTGGATCCAGAAATACGTACATGGTATAATACGGAAAACCACAGGTTTATAACACATGGAAGGATTGAACATGTCGATTACAGTAGAGTTAATGGTTGGTAAATGACATTTTACAAGTCGTTTAAATAGGCAATCCATTGAATTTGGCGCAATAATCCATCTCATCACACGTCGTCGATGTCAAGAATGGTAAGGCTCGAGTAGTTATCAAAGTATCAAAAATACAGTTAAAAAATGTCATTTTTTCACCCTCCTATTGTTTTCTTTCCCTCGTCTTGTCTTTTTTCTTCGGCTATATCTGGGTCAAAGATTGAATAAAGGATTTTGCTGGCCCTTACATCTTAAATTTTCTATCATCTTTTCCTTACCAAATTCTCTGTGCATACCGATGTTTTGGACTATCAATGAAGGAAGCATGGTAATGTGCACATAAATTAAATTGGGTCTCTAGGTTTGCCCTCTTTGATGCCATTCGGCTTTGATTTGAGGGCATGGTTCCACAGTAAAACAGGTATAGGGGGCCACTGTTTTAGTAGTATTTTGAGAGCAGCCACTTTGTGCATATTGCCAAAGGTTAGGTCTGTCTCCAATCTTCCCCCACCCATACCCCCAATGATTGGGGACTATATGGGTTCTGTTGTTGTTGTTTTCCTTACCAAATTCTTGTTCCAAATACAAACTTTATCTGTATCATTTTAGCTGCTCTACGGTTCTCATAGGCAATTTTGAACCAAAAAAAAATTGGAGAGAGAGAGAGAGAGAGAGAGAGAGTTTGCTTACATGGTAGTCATCATCCAAGTAGTCATAGGGATCATGCTGCAAACGAAGGTTTTTCAGTTAGATTCCATAAACAACAATAGAACGTTCTAGCAATAAATCATCATCATTGTATTACATGAACAACGATGAAATGTCGAACACAAATATCTCGGAAATTTCACTGTTTCTACAAAAAGATATGGCTGGTAAATCCCGTTAGCCAAAACATGGGTATGGATTTGAGTATGCAAGCTGAAAAAGACTCGACGCCTTAACAAGCCAATCACGCTTAACAATGCAAAAAAATAAGAGGATAAAATTAAGTGCTACAACTTTCGGTCTTTTTTAAAGGATTTTTTATTTGTTCCTGCCTCCTGGAGAATGATTAGTACCATTCAAAATTTGCGCCAGCGTGAGCTTAATATACACAGTACAGACTACAGACTACTCGCAATCATGCAAAACATATCATCCAAGTATGCACACTAAGTAAGGGATCAACTTAAACATTTCCCACCTTGCTGATAGCAGTAATATACTGAGGGAGTGAGGGGGTTGTATCAATGTATTGTTGTTTACATATGATCTGAAAACGTAATTATATCTTCTCAGCTTCTCTCATGAAACTGATTGGCTATTGATAATGCCACCTAACAGATGGTTAGTCATACAACTGAGGGACTGGAATAAGCATTCTAATGAATTGGCCTTCTTGTTTAACCAAACAAGGAGTCTGGATACGCTCACAATATGGAGTAAGGAATGGCCACCCCATTCCCTACCATCTTTGTTTCTACAAGTTTTGCAACTATTCATTACCTAATGGCTAATGGCGATCTCATAATATCTTCTCTTAAGAAAAAGCTCATTGTGCTAAGCACTAAGAACACCAAAACCAAGCTCTTAATTGGCAAAACCAAAAATGGCAACAAACCTTGCATCATAACTTTAAACTACCAATATGTGTCACTTTTGAATTAAACCGAAGAAAAGGTGATAGTTCTAGTCTCTATTCGAATAAAGGAAAGTGCAACCGAAGATTCCTGGAAAGGTAGACAGATTAGTGGAAAATACCCTTCTAGGGCGCCTCTTGCTCTTCCTCCTTTCACCATCATCTTTCGCTTTCTTTCCCTCCTACACAAATCATTATTTTAATTAGTAGGAGAATATTTAAAAGGAACAATAGGTCAAGGCGTCAAGCCGCAAAACTTTAATCACCTCATCTTCCCGAGCTCTTCTAATTTTCTCAGCTTCCTCAAAGGCATCTTTTTCAATCTGAAATTTCACAAATGAAAGAAAAAACAATTAAAGGATAGAGCAGGCTGTAAATGGCAATCATGTGATAAAGACGTGCAATTGACCGCCCAGCCATTGAAGACTCTAACGAGCAATACTCACCTCCCTATTCTTAGCCCATATTTCGTCCACAACTTCCCTTGCATACTGTGGGTCATCGCAAATAAGAATGTTGTCGTACACCGAACCAGCCTTTACCTGCAACGCAATATTAAAGCTTAATAACTCCGGGACAAGCCTTTACCTGCAACGCAATGGAGGTGGCCCAGACCTCGTAATGCTATTATGCAGGAGATTGTTAGGAATACTCCTTCTGATTTACTTCCCTTGCCTGAAGAAGAAGCTAGAGTTGTGTGGACTCTTACACATGATGGAAATTACTCATCAAAATCTGCCTGGGAAGCCTTGAACCTGTTGGTGAGGAGGTTCCTTGGCACAGTTTGGTGTGGTTTAGATACCATATCCCCAGATGGGCCCTTATACAGTGGATGGCCTTCCATGGGAGGCTTGCTACTAGGGATAGGTTAAACTCCTGGGGGATAACAGATAATGATAACTGTGTTTTGTGTGGGGTTAGTGTGGAATCCCATGATCACCTCTTTCTCCTTTCCTGCTAGGTTTGGTCTTCTCTACATGCCAAATGTAGCATTCACAGACCTCCTATGGCTCTGAAGGATGAAATACCTTGGAGTTCTAACTTTTGCAATCAGAAATCTATGGCTCGCACATCTATAAGTTGGCTTTTTCTGCTACTGTCTATCACCTTTGGGGTGAGAGGAATAATCGTAGCTTCAGAGGTACAGGTGTGAATTGGCAGATTGTTCATGAGCAGATTATAGATAGTATTTGTGCCTGCATGTGTGGGTGGCATAATGTGGATCGATCTACGGCAAATCAAAGGCTTTTGGAGGTTTGGAGAGTTCCCGTCTGGCCTTTTCTGTGTTTAAAAGTGCTGTAAATCTGTAATTTTCTTTGTGCTTTCTTTTTCTCCTTTCCCTTTGCAGGGATGGAGTCTTGTTGAGTCTGTAAAGGTTTTCAGGGGTATGCCTTGCCTTCACTCTTCTTGGTTGGTTAATAAATTTTAACTTTCCAAAAAAAACAAAACACACACTCCGGGACAAAGCCTAAAAAACAAAGAAATGAGGGTTTTGCTCTTACCAGAATATAAAAGGCTCAAACCAAATTGAGAGATTTTTTGCTTCTTTGAAAACAAAAATGGGTTTCAGATAAATGTTATGAGCAAGTTTGAAAAATTCCATGAATTTAGCCACACTGACTCAATTCGAGGACATCAAAGTTCTGGTTCTCAAATAAACTTTATGTAATCTGATTGACGGTGAAGCATATAAAATTCACTGATTCAGCTTGAATCCGATGTGTAGAATAATAAACTGAGTGAAGACTCTTACCTGCCAAACTTCTATGCCCACATATTTTGTTGGTTTCATCACATAAAGGTCAGGAT
Source organism: Rhododendron henanense subsp. lingbaoense (assembly GCA_020567845.1). Classification (NCBI taxonomy): domain Eukaryota; kingdom Viridiplantae; phylum Streptophyta; class Magnoliopsida; order Ericales; family Ericaceae; genus Rhododendron; species Rhododendron henanense. The sequence continues at coordinate 6,032,489 of CM036320.1, read as the reverse complement.
CATCCTCAAAGTCTGTAGAGAACAAATTTGTAGACTAATTAAATCCAGATATGAAGCTAAATAGAAAACATACAGGTCATAGGGTTACAACTTACAAGTACTTCGACAAGACATTTAATAAAGCAGGAAAGATACTTTGAGGTGGAAAATTGCCACCGCTACCAGTAAGAAGTTTTCTAGAACAGCTTGCTACCTGGGTTGTCGATCCATGGAGTCTTCCACTTGCCCTTATAGTTGGGGTTCTTGATTTTCTGAAGCACAAAAATTCTAATATTAGAAACAGCAATGAACTGTATGTAGTCCACCACCGTATTAATAGCTTTTAAGCACCTTGCGCTTCCATGGTCCTTTATATGCTGGATTTGGGATCTTCTTGGGTTTCCACATCCCATCTTCTTCTTCATCCCAATCAGCAGGCTTCAAAAAAAAAAAAAAAAGCAGATGATAATGTGGCATGTAAAAAAACAGAAATAAAAACTTATCATCGCTTGATTACCTATCACTAAACCTGCACATGTCCTTGCCCCATTCATAAGGAGAAAAACGGACGAGAAAAAAATTGCAGCAGTAGTGCAGTATCGGTAACGAAAAATCACCCGATGATCAAAATAAACAGAAACAAGATGCGGCAACCTTATTTATAGGTATAGAAGAAGGTGGAGGCGAAAAAATTGTATCCATTACATCTCCACCTCAAACAAGTAATACTTGGCATACCATCAAGACAAAGTGAAACAATAGTATGGGTAAGTCTGCCTCCACTACTTGTACTGAACTTTAAAATTGACAAAGCATCTAATTGAGAGAGAGAGAGAGAGAGCATCTAATCGCAGAAAGAAATGCTGGAACAGTCAACAAACCTTTCTAGCCTTTGGATCAGGGATCTCAGCTGGAATGGAATCATATCCCTGAAACATCACAGATAGAGCATAAAAATTGTGAAACCTATACAGAAAAGATTGCAACTTGTGTGAAGTACAATACCTCTGGTTTGACAGCATTAGGATCATCAATATACTCTCTATCATCCCAGTCTGCTGGCTGCAAGAGAAGGGAAAGCACAATATAATTTTGGTGGAATGACGATCCAAGTACATAGGGATTTCCAGTCAACAAAGCAAATAAAACATGAAAAAAAGAACACACCCCCTTATCTCATATGCATCAGGAATGCTCTAACGAGATAGGAGGTACTCGGACCAGAATGGTGTCTATTTAGAACCCCCCCAACTACATGTTTTGTGCATACAAAATGATCAACAATGTCCAGTAATGAGACAAAACCTTTTTTGCTTTGACAGCTTTGATCTTTTGTGGAGGAAGGATATCCCAATCTGTGTACAAGCTTCCAGTTTCTCTCTCTCGGTTATCAATTAGGATGCTGTAACTTGCATCAGGCCTCAAGATAAATGTGTAGAAATGTGTTAACTTGTCTGTTTCACATTGTATATCCTTTTTGATAGGATAAGTCTGCCCCTGATAGGAAACTATAACATGGAGCTTCTTTGTTTGCGTCCCACATATATCCGGTCCAAACATAAGGCTGCAATATAGGGAAATGAGCAGTGAGAGATGTGACTAACAAATCAGGAAAAAATTTAAACAAGCAAACACTTTGGGAGCAATTAGTCTTCGAGCAATGGAAGGTAACTTGACCGTTCTCAAATACAAATTGGCGGATCACTGACAGATGCCTACACCTAGGCACCTACTAAAACCTTGGTTTTCCTTGCCAACTCAATCTGTTTTCCTTAGGCGTGAGCACATAACAGCCCAACCTGCTCAGACCGACTGGCCCCACCCGAATCGAAGGGTCTAGGATGGTTTTGAAATGTTCTACGGTCGAAATCGGTTTGACGTTTCAAAAAATTCTGGATGTTTGGGCGAGTCACAGGTTACAAATGAACAAACCTGTTAAACTGAGTAACCGACCACCCAACCGACATATTAGTCAAACAAATTTCAGCCCTACACATGGATGCTCTCTGCCATCAAGGTGACGATCTCTCTCTCATATAGATCCGATAGTATGTGTTTGTGTGAGCGCGGTGACACGCAACGCAGCTACTCACAGAGACTGCAGTGGGTCTGTCGACCTCTCTATAAGATCTCCCTAAAAGCCTGAAATTTCATCTGCAGAATTGTGGATGAGAGGGAAAGTGGAAAACTATCCACCTGACCAGATCCGACCAAATCCAACCGCAACCCGAGCGACCCAAAACCCAATGTGTTGTTAAAGTTACAGATCAAAATCGGGAAGTCATCTTCTCAAACCCGAAGTATGCGGCTCGGGCGATGGGTCAGCACCAGACCCAACCCGACCCAACTTGACCCATGCACACCCCTAACTTTTTCTGTCATGTCCTTCCCATTGTAATGCCTTGGTTGCAGATTATTGCTCAAAATAGTAGCTTGAAAGTTTAAAATGAAAATTCCTTTATTTTAGCATCAAAATGAGCAGCCTCTGAGTTCCTCGAATACAAACTTAGAAATCTGCATTAAATGTACTCTACAACTACTCCTCTCGGCATCCTCCTTATATGTAGTACAACATCATCTATTGACAATTTGTATATTTGGTCCCTACATTAAGTAATATAAGGTGAAATACACCCCCACCCCCAATTCTCCTTAAGTTAGGATTGTGCCAAAACAAATCATTCTCAATGCCTCATCCCAATTATCTGCGATCCACCAATGTTTCTGGTAAATAAAGAAAAGCACCTCAAAAAATATACAGAAACCAAGAATAAAGCAAAATGATAGACCTGTAAGGAGTATCACCACCATATTTCTTCTGATTGACGTAACCAGAATGAAGCTTAATGTAGCCACCACCACATTCAATGTCCTGTTCCAACTTTATAGAGTACTGGACCACTAGAGTTCTGTCCCTGTTGCTAAACTCCGGTATCTTCGCAGATATTGCATAATGCTTGGCATCATTGTACGTCTGAATACCTACAAGATTTACGGGCATCTATTATAACTTCTTTAGTCACTTAGCAACTTAATTGGCTAACTATGTAAATTGCAGTTATGTAAAGTCTCAACTTATTGCCTCCTCAGAGTTGCATGCTACCAAAAACACTGACAACACAAATATAAAGAAGTACCCATATATCTTTCGAAGTTGGCATGTTTAGCAAAAAAAAGGTTTGTACTATTACAGGTACAGACTATAGCTTCAAACAAGCCAACCTTACCGAACTGTCATCAGCAGACAACTGTACATACAACAAATAGGACATGAAATGAACTTAATTTGTTAAGACTACTTTTACCTTTTATATCATTCGAATTGCTCAAACCAAGAGTGTAGATTAAATCTGTGAGGTTCCAACAAATGGGGAGCACTTATCTATCCATATGTGTATACTAAATAATATAATATAAATGTGTGTGTGTGTGTGTGTAAAATAAAGCCTTTTTATATTCATACATACCTATACATCTACAATGAAATAAGACGACCAAACTGTTACTCCTTAGGCTTCATTTCCTTTCTTAGGGGGGTGATTGGGGTTGAAATTTCACGAAGGGACATACACAACAATATCCTAGAGGTACGATTCGGCTAGATGTAATGTCCAATATCTTGACCAACATTTAACACAACAACATTGTCTGCATAAACTGATTACTGGAAAGCACTAACGGAATGAGTAGAGTCCAAATGGATCAAACGTGATAAACTCGAAACCAGTTCAATGGTTTCCAATCACTTCAGATTAAGTTAGCATTCTAGTTTATGATTAAAGCAATGAAGCTCTATTTTACATTAAAAAGTTTTTCAGAAACACGGAAACGGACATGATATGGACACACAGACACTATTTTTCCTAAATTCATAGTGTGATTTAACATAAATCAACATTCTAAATATAAAATGGAGCGCCTGCAGCGAGAGGAATTCAGGCATTCAGAATCAGTACGAGTAATTAATAAGATTGCACCAAACCATGAATATAACAAGAGTCATCGAAACATAAAATTTTACACACAAATCAAGTTTTTTAACCAATCAATCAAATTGTTTTAACTGCAGTCATACAAACACCAATCAAGTCAACATTCTTTTCTTTGTTAAGTTAACCACAGTTCACATCTGAGTGTGTTCGAAGAAGCATACAGAAAGTCCAAGAATCATATAATTAGGCAAACATAATGAGTTGAGTAATTGATCAAATTGCCACAATAGCAACTGTCGTCAAAACACAATTCGATGGATAAATCACGTTTGACCAATAAATCAAAATTGATGTAACTACATCCATATCGCCAATCAAATCATTTTCTTTCCTATGCGAAGATGAAACACAGTTCAAAACTGAATATAGCTGAAAATATTACCTTTATCGTTAGGATCACCAGCCCAATTCCCTGCAGTGTGCTTGAACGTACCCGCTTTTCCTTCACTCCTCTTCCAATCTGATAGAACCCAATGGCTCTTCCACCCATCTTTTTCACATAAATGGAATAAAAATGTATTTAGAAAAGCCACTTCATTCCAACCAAATGGTAACAAGTTTAATCATGAATACTCTCTACATCCGCATATACATATCTATGACGAAATGGGAACAAATTGAATCATGAATACTTTCTATATAGGCATATCAATAGAGTAACATGTATATACTTTTAGGGTGAATCGAAGTTTAGTTTGGTTGCCAATTAGTACAACTTACTTTCAATTTTAAAAAAACGACTTCATTTTCAAGCAAAGGTTAACAAACTGAATCATGAATACTCTATCTATACGCATAAAAATGTAGCAAATACCTGCATATTATGATAAAACTGAAACCAAGATTGGTTGCCAAGAAACACAATCAAACAAACTAAACTTTTGAATCATCGAATTTCATAGGGTAATGCAAGGTGTCTCAGGCCAGCTCGCGTGCACCTTGGACTAATCACTTTTACAGCCCCTCCCTCAGCCCTTTCACAAGCATATGCTTGGGGTGAATTGGCCCCAAGAATTGCTTGCAAGGAGAATTGAAACTAATAATTTTGAAGGGACCAAACTCTCAAGTCTCAAGGCCACAGCCACTTGGCCAACCCTTCGGGATAAAGATAGTAATTTAGTATTCTTTTCATCCCACTTTAAATTTCTCCTACGGGAATCCGTGCATTTTCAAACTCCAAAAAATATATTCATATATTTTGTTTTTTTTTTGTTTCTTACAATTTGGTGTGAAAAATAAAAAAAATAATGTATAGAAATTTTTTTTGGGTTTGAAAATGCACGTATTACAGCAGGGGACGTTTGATGTGGGACGGAGGGAGTAAAACTCTCTATATTTAGGATAAATTGAAGTTTTAGTTTAGTTGCCAAAAAAGTAAAAATTAATTTCATTAAAAAAATACCCACTTCATTTCAACCAAAGTTTAACAAATTGAATCATGAATACTCTCTAATTAGGATGAATTGAAGCTAAATGGGTTGCCAAAAAATATACCCCAATAAATTATAAAACCTTCGAGCCATAAATTTCCTCTCTTTTTTCAGCAATCAAACAGTTGAAACTGCTTGTCACAAGGCAAAAGACCCAAAAAGATTACATACAGGAACTGGGAAGTGATTGAGTTAATTTGAATCACTGTTACTTTCTCAAGAAAACCAAACAGTGGAAACTATGAAGATGAAAAGGGTGTTACTGGATTTTAGTAGTAAGAGATTTACCATCGAATCTCTCTTCGAAGAAAATCTCGGAGTATGCTGAATGGATGAGACAGAAGGAATGGAGAGATAATAAGAGCAGAAGCGGAAGATTGAGCGGTTTGATCAACTGTAGCTCTGCCATTTTGCCAGCCTGGTATGAATGAGAGAGAGAGAGAGAGAGAGGGGGGGATCAGTGGAGGAGAGTGAAAAGAAAGAGAATATGGGGGGACATTTTGAAGGAAGTGAAGTGCCCTCCTGCTCGGGGTTTGATTTTCGGGTTGACTCCATATTTTCTTCGAAGACTTCAAATTTGTAAAATAAATACAAAAACTCCATTAAAATTGATCTTTAAATTTTGTACTACTTCATCCGTCACATTTTTTTTTCATTATTTCTTTTGTATCTATGGTGTATATTTTTAAATGTGAATCTTCAAAAACCGGCAATATAAATTTAATTTGATAAATTTTAATTTGTTCAATGATACAAAGTTATCGAAATCATGAAAAAATTATATATTGAAAGATACATGTAATAGACACAAAAGAAACAAAATGAATAATGAACAAACAAAGCCAAGTGGTATTGGCCTGAGATTTAGCTATTTGCTTCATCCTAAGGTCTCAGGTTCGATTCTCCTTACCAACAATTTTTGGGGTCACCTCACCTCATGCGTAGATGTGTGAAACGACTATGGGAGAGACTGTAAGAATTAGTCCAAGGTGTGCGCATGCTAGACCGGGACATCCTGTATTACCAATAAAAAAAATGGGACGAAGGGATCAAATTAACAATATCTTTCTTCGCAGAGCTATTGGTCGGAATCCATGGTAGAGCATTGGGAATCAAAGGGATCAAGATCGCCTATGTACTACTACTATTTTTCCTGAAAAAATTAACACTTTTTACTTTTTATTTTTTATTGTTCCAAAAAATTTTACCAACTTCAAAACAAAATAGGCAATATAGTTAATAAATTTTCTCTTTTACCCTTCCCTTTTTAAGTACTGACGGAGTGAGAAAAGATAATGATCGAAGAGTAAAATGACAAAAGCAAGTGATAAAAAAAATGCAACGATTGTGCTCACTTGTTGAATTAAAATTTCCAAAATGGACCATTAAATGGGAAGGAGGGGGTAGCATTTTCTTGTGCGTGCAAAATCACAAGTATGTAAATCCATTACCTAGCTTTACGTAAATAGTTTTTATAGTATTATGAGTTCAATGTTTAAATTGCTATGGCTCATATTTCAATCCTTAATTGTATTGATCTCCGTTATTATCAAAGAAAATACGACTTACTATGAAAAAAATAAACGAACTTTTATTTCCGGTTACAAATTACTTATTTGTGATCTACGAGTATTTTTTTTTTTTAGATGATTCTAAAAATAAAAATAAAAACTAACAAGAAATTTGATTTTTCTTTGGTCGTGTACTTGTAATTTTTCTTGAAAACCAGTGGCATTCTTTCAAGTCCCGACGTCTTCTTTGGGTCACCGTTTACTTGGAAAAATTCGAACCACTTTCTGAATGGAAATTGACTCGATGGTGGGAAAATGACTGAAGAAATTGGAAACCACGCCCCCCTTCAATTCAACAAAAGCAACAAAAATGGCCACAAAGAGAGGACTTGACTGACTTCTGAGGTCTTTGCTAATTAGTCACACAACTCCCGTACGGCGCGTAGGTGCGCGAGCACGACGAGCTCGAGCGTGAAAGCGTTTTTGAAACACATCCTAAACTACTAAAATTCACGACAGGAAGGATTAAAAACGCAAACCCAGTACGAAGATTGAGAGCTGAAACACAGTACATTTTGAAGGATTACGTGGGTAAGGATTTCGAAACTGTCCATGTTGCTGCTTACAAAATACAACTTCCCCTGAGTAGTGGGAATTGGAGCACTATCTACCAGGCCCATGGCTTTGATGATGGGTCCACTAGAAGCCCACATGTTGAGATCATCAGGCCCAAGTGAAACTGGGTTGTGATATTTGGAGTTGGGGGCTCATAGCATGGTGCTGTGTCTCTTTCGGTTGGGCTCCATTTCGGGCTTATAAGTGTGATCAAAATCATTCATTTTGACTCACCAAAGATCAATTTTGTCATACTTGACAAAAATGAGACTGATCGGACATCTGTATTAACATGAAAGAAGCGCATTCTTTCCTCAAAGTTCATTCTTAAAATCGTGGTTTTATTTTTTGAAACAAATACGGTGTGTTCATTCTTAAAACTATGTTGTTCGATTATCCTAATTTCAGGTATGGATGAAAAATTCAGTGAATCGAATGGATTGACCAAGTTCGATCACCACATATGATTTCGAAATAGAACCAAACCAAAGGGCAAATCAGGGCTGATACCCGCAATATTTGGTGATTGTTATGGAACAAAAACATTGAATTTTCACAAATCCATGAGGCAAAACGGAGTTGGGGGAGCTAGGGACAGCAGCCTGCCGTCTCGGTCAAGGGGGCCGTGCTCCGGTCTCACTCCAATGATCGAAAACATTCACTTCGTAGAACTCGTCGAGTTGAACAAATATGTAAAAAACCAGCTCGATCAGATATCATTAAGTGCCTAATCGGAACCCTTTTGTCTTGAAAAGAATGGATCCGAAACACTGGATCAAATCTACTAAAATCTATTATTGGCAAGTTATATGTGTTCCGATCAGTCACTTAATGATATCCGATCAAACTAATTTTTTGCGTACTTGTTCAACTCGACGAGCTTTATGAAGTGAACGTTTTCGATCATCGGAACAAGATCGGAGCGGGCCCCCCTCGGCCGGGACAGTACGCTGAAGGGACAACAGCTCCCCCAGTCCAAGCAAAACACTAGGCAATAGTGTGAACTGTGAACTAACATTTGGAATTGCTTTCCTCAAAAAAAAAAAGAAAAAGGAATTGGCATAAATAAATAAATAAAAAATTGATACATGGAAAAGAAACTATAAGAAAGTGTACGTGCAACACTTGCAATTATCATTTGTAAGATAATATTCTTTCTGTCCTTGAATAAATTTCTGGCGCGCAAACCTAAACCTTTAAAAAAAACATTTTGTTCAGATATTCAAAAAAAAATTACAACTTAACAGAACTTATTGATATCTATTGATTTGTGAAAAAAAATGATTCTTTTTACTAAAAAATTCATTTTTTTAAAGACTTAGATTTATGCGCCGAACATTTATTTAGGGACAGAGGAATTGCAAATGGTAACAACTCGCACCAACAAGGTCAAATATTATAAGAGCGTGCATCCTTAGGTTAAAATCCTAAACTTGTACTAGCCCACAAACATGCTCCCTTTGCATATAGAAATTATTTTGCCCCGAAATACCGCCATGCGATAAAAGAAGGGACTGGCCACTACATGACGGTACCCAGGGGCACTGAATAATCTCTCCGACACACGTTGCAGCTAGGCCACTACTTCTAGAACAAATGTAGGTTGACATTTAAAAACATCTTCCATAGCTTCAAGTTTCAACCGCATGATATGATCTGAGGCAGGAAAAAAAACCGTAAAACATCATATCAGATGATACCTCAATGATTGCATGTTAACCTAACCAAGACCATGTTCGCTGTGATTTTGGTTTCGGATTTTTCTCCGCGCACGGTCTTCAATAAATTTTCTTTCGATTATTACTTTCATTTCTCTATCTATATCTACAATTGGCACTGCTGACATCACATTCGCACAATCATGCTCCGTTGTGAACCAATAGTAGCCACAGTCACTACTGTTCACCTCTGCCATTAGCCGGTTTGCTTCGCCCGTATCGACACATCCTAACAGCATGTTGTCATATATAGGATCTATGCACGGTCCTCAATTAATTTTTTTCAATTATTACTCATATTTTTCTATCTATCTCTATTTATTATCTAAAATCGCAAAACGAACATGGTTAGCATAAGTGATGTTACCTTCAAAGAGAAGAAACAGACGAATTCTTTAATTCCTCTGATTTGTGAATGTTTGTATGTACAGTTTAAAGTATCAATGGGACAAAAAGAGAGAGAGAAAGCAAAGTGAAATTATACAAAAGTTCACAGGTACCGTCACGTGGTATTTCGGATCACTTTACAATCACACATTTCTGTAGCGTCTATCACTAAGTGAATGAACCCACAGAAACGTATGGTTGTAAAATGGTCCGAAGTACCACGTGACGGTACTCCCGGACTGTTGAATAAGAGAAATCTTATTCACGGAGCTCCGTGAATAAGGTTTTACGAAGGTGTATCGCGACCGCCGGATGTTAATGAAACTTTTCCGAAACAGTCGCGATTCATTTCCTCCGTGAAGATATTATTCACGCCGCCGCAGTGAATAAGATAATGACTCGAAAGAAAAATGATCACCACCACCAGACAAACGTCAAAACCATCATGACCCAAGCAGCCGCCCACAAAGACCTCGTTCCGAATCCAACGGCCAGGCACGAAGAAGAAGACGTCTCAGACTCCAACAAAGAGCTGAACTTGAAATTGGGATTAGACCCGTACAAGGCCTGGACTCCTTTCACGTCGTCAACCGTAAGGTCCACCTTCTTCGTCCGCGGACTCAGGCTCGGATACATGACCGCTTCCCTCACCGGAGTGTGGGCCAGCCCGAGCACGTGCCCGATCTCGTGGGTCGCCACCGACTCCAAGTCGACGGCCGCCCTCGACCTCTCCGACGCGAAGTCGACGGCCCACGTCTCCGCCGCGTCCAGGTGGAGCCTCCCGTTTTCCGGCGAGAAAGCGTGGGCCAGCACCCCCAGCACCCCGTCGAACGGCTCCCCGTCCCCGTGGTCCCCGCCGAAGAACCCGATCCTTATGTCCGCCGCCCAGTAGTCCTCCGCCGCCGTGAAATTTACAGGTATCACCGCCGACCACCGCGTAAACGCCCTCTCGAACGCCGATTCTATGTCAGACTTAGCTATGTAATCGATGGAATACTCGGGCGATAACGCGTAGGTTAGCGTCATCCGAGGAGACGAACGGGCCCACCTCGGCTCGCCGTAGAAGTACGCGTAGCGCCCCGTCACGCGAACGGGGTCGGCGACGCCGCAACGCGGGGCCATGATTTGGGAGACGGTGTCGGAGTCGAGTTTTCCGGTGACGGGGAGGCCGAGGGTCTTCTGGTAATTTACGACCGCGGATTCGAAGCGGTCGTCGAAGGCGTCGGTCAAGTTCGATTCGGCTACCTGCTCGAGGTACCCGAACCGATGGAAGTACTTTTTCAGCTCCGACATGCCGCTGACGTGGCTCCCCCTCCCGGCGTCGAGGAACTTGACGAAGTCGCGCCACGTGTCGTTTTGTCGGTCGGGGTGGTCGGTTAATTCGGTTGACGGGTAAGGTAGAGTTGTGGCGGGAAAACAGGGCACAGAGAGCAGGAGAGAGAAGGAGAGGATGGAGAAATAGCTGAGAAACCCAAACATGGTTTGGGTTTTAGTTATTTCGAGATTGGAGCCTTTTGTAATTTGGGAGATTTATTTACACTGGTGGAAGGAAGTTTTATTAGGACTGCTAATTTTATTTTATTTATTTTTTGATTAATATAAAGAATTGGACATGTATTACGTATGGAAGTTCATATGAATGTTCTGATAACATGTTAGAAAAATATAAATTGTCGAGAACGTAACTTTCATTTATTATATATATAAGCATGGTTCTATCATGTTTATTTATCTAAAAAACCTGGTCAGATACAGAAAATATGGATTTTTTTTGATAGATTTCGACGAAATCTTTTGAACGGTGCAAAAGAAATTTGGAATTTTTTTTTCGTGAATTAATTATTTTTAAGTTTGAAATTTGCAATTGAGTACTTAGTTTTTAAGAATCCTTAGCGGAATAGGACCGAAATAATCCAAACTAAATAAGATTAAGAGGATTCTCATATCCCTTTCTAATCAGCAATTGCCAAGTGGAGGTGGTAAGTGAAATACTAACTCTTTTACCCTTTCGTGTTAAAAAACAAAAACAAAAAAACAAAGAAATGGACCTGGCCCGCCCCCCTGCGGGAGCTAGATCCAGGTCTCATGCATGTTAATCCGATCATTATAATCATGTTTGTCTAAATTATCCTAGTTGGATTGCGGGTAAGACTCTTGGGCCTGTGATTTGGGCTGGCTCCCACATCGGAAGTTTGGGTTAAGTATGTGTACTTAAGAGGTCTTCATACTCCTTCCCAGTCAGCAATTGCCTAGTGGAAGTAGTAAGTGAAAATTACTCTCTTACCCTTCTGTGTTTAAAAAACAAAAAAAAACCTAAACACGAAACATAATGAAAATTAAAAAAAATACGATAGCATAATATTGAAATAATATTTTGTTGACAGGATAAATCACGCTTTATACTTCAGTTGAAGATAAAGATTGATGTAAGGCTTATTAGAAGAAGAGAAACGAAAGGGAGGTCAGGGAGATGTTTCGTGTGCACCTTTTCAAGTTGAGGTGAGATTCATTGTTGTAATGGTGGGTGAACCACGCAATTGGCTCTGTGTCAATTTTCATATAGTTTTTTTTTTTTTTTTTTGGTTTTATATAAATTAAGACTGATTTGGAGGTCTGCAGTTTTACTTGTCTATTTTACGAACCCGGGGGCTTGTTGCGCATCTCTGTTGTGCATCATCTCAGTCGTTTGTCTGTGTTTTGGATAGTTCGGATTTTAAGAAAACGCTTTTACGGAAAAGTTATTCTTTTCTGGAAGAGTTTCTTTTTTTTTTTAAATCCGAACCATCTAAAACACGAACGGACGGCTCAGATGGTGCACAAGAACTGATGTGCACCGTACTTACTGCACAATAGGGCCCCGTTTTGCTTTTTTACTAATAATACTCTTTACCAGTTAAAAAGGAAGTCGATATTGCACCAAAAGTAATCTCTTTCGTTCACCTAATTATCGTACTTTAGTCGGAGTTTCTGTTTCTTTGTTGACCAAATTAGGTAATTTTGACTATAACATACTGACCAACTATGGAAGATAATATTATTTTTGTTGGAAATTTTACGAAATTTCAGATGAATGAAATCGGGACAAACCGGAGGGTCTCTCGAGGCAACCGTGCGTGTTCCGAGCTCGTGGAATCCTGATGCACCACAATCAATAGATGTATTGATGTGTGGATTTCGTAACTCTTGTAACCCTCTCCATGATGGAGTATTGATGCTGGTAACCTCCCTCTTGAATTGGCTGAATTCATTGGGTGAATTCATTTCAGAATTGAAGGCTGCATTACTCCTCTTCAGCCTCATTCACCCTATAAATAGGTGCCTCACGTCCTTGGAAAAAGCACAAGCAAACTCACAACTTCCTAGTATATTCTGAAATTCGTTCTTGAGAGAGAGAGGCAGGCGGCAGTCAGTTCGCCAAGGCGGTCATCGGTGGTGTTCCGACGGCTAGCGGTCCAACCGAGCTAACCCTGGGAGAAAGTCGCCGAAGCAACCTACAACACCCACGGTAGGCGGCGAATATTTCTTAAGGTGACTGTGGTATTACACAGGCCTCGGTCTCGATTCTAAAAACCAGTTTGTATCTCGTTTTTCCGTATTCTGTTTCAATCTGTTTTGTTCTTGTATTTCGATTATGTAATTGCTGATTATCAATGGAAATTGTTCACTGGATTTCGTGTATATGCCGAGCTTTTCCCAACAATTTTCTCTTACGAAGTTGTTAGATTATGGAATATTTTGCTAAAAAAAATATTGGCATTTTAAATAGAATGGAAATTTTGTGTACATATAATTCGTGTCCAAAGCTAATTTAAGAAATTATTCGAGTATTTCCATGCATACGGAAACTCAAACTTGACTTGGAATTACGGAATCCTAACAAAATAAGCTTGAAGATTGAACAAAGGTTTGACATATGAGAATTTTCAATGTTCGGTAAGGAAAAGAAAAGAAAACAAAGAAAGAAAAGAGATACGTTTTTTTTTTGGTAATTTCCATTTTCCTAATACAAATAGAAAAAAAGATAGCCAAATAAACTACACACGAACCACTGATGGTGGTAGCCTGGATGGCAAAGCCTCCTTCTTTCCGGGCAAAGACTCGGGTTTGAGTCTTGTCAGTGGCAAGGGATTGGGGGATTTGTGCTCTTGCCATCCTGTACCTAGGTGGTGCTGTGGCGAAGGTCTATCCTCACGGACAGTAGCTGTGGCTCGAACCAGGAAAAAACTACGCGCGGTAATGTTATTTGTTGAGAATAGCGTATAATATTAAAAAGCCCGAATGTTTTGGTGACCATGTCCGAGCACCAAGCTATACATAGAAAATGGTCCTTTACTGGCAACATGATAGGGCTTTTGTTCATTCCTAAACTAAGATGTTTCATAGGAGATGCGCAGGTTCTCACTGCAAAGCGGAAGAAGTGGAATGGGGCGGCCAGCAGCCATCTCAGTCATTGACACCTAAAGAAAGCGATTTTGAGGCCCTCTCAGTCATCGGCATGCTTCTTGTCGAAGAAAGAGCCATAAGAGTAGCAGAACTAGTCCCAAAACAATGAACCATAACCACATGGATCGAGAGCAGTTGAACACAAGAAAATTCGAGAGCAGTCGAACACGAGAAAATAAAGCAAGAAAAACATGAGAGAAAATAAGATAAGAGTGCAAGACAAGGTATTGCCAACAAGAGTCGAGCACGAGAGAAGATCTTATATCTGTTAAACTGGTCCCAAACCAAAGCGGGGGGCCTGTTGTGCAGTATGGTGCACAGCACCATCCGAGCCGTTCGTCTGTGTTTTGGATGGTCCGGATTTTAAGAAATTTCCTGAAAGAGTTTTTTTAAAATCCGGATCATCCAAAACACGGAAGAACAGCTGAGCTGATGCACGAGAGGGATGTTGTGCAGAGGTGCACAGCAGGACCCCCAGGTTCATCCCAAACCCATACTGAGATTTTGTGGCCACAAAAAAACAAGTCATCATCAAGAATAAGGCCAGGCCAATTTACCACAATCTCATCCAACAACCCTGTTTGATGCACCATTTAGTAGCCCAGAAAAGGAGAAAAGATGTCAAAAGTGGAGATGCATCATCTCCCAGTTCCTTCTAGCCCTCTAGGCAACCAATCAATACTTCCAGGAAATATTTTCCACCAGAACATGGAATGCACCATGCGAAAAACATCAACTTTTGAATCTGATTTTACCAATAGTTCTCTTGAGGTTCCATAACCACTATCGAATTCAAAAACATCAACTTTCGAATCTGATTTTACCAAAACAATGAAACTTTTGAGGTTCCATAACCACATGGATCGAGAGCAGTCGAACATGAGAAAATTCAAGAGCAGCCGAACATTCACGAGAGAAAATAAAGTAAGAAAAACACGAGAAAATAAGATGAGAGTGCAAGTCAAGGTATTGCCAACAAGAGTCGAACACGAGAGAAGATCTTACCTCTGTTAAACCAGTCCCAAACACATACTACTGAGATTTTGCAGCCACACACAAAAAAAAAAAAAAAAAAAACCAACAAGTCATCATCAAGAGTAAAGCCAGGCCAATTTACCACAATCTCCTTCAACAACCATGTTTTATGCACCATTCAATAGCCCAGAAAAGGAGGAGAAAAGATGTCAAAAGTGGAGATGCATCATCTCCCACTACCTTCTGGGCAACCAGATAATACTTCCAGGAAATATTTTCCATTAGAACATGGAATGCACCATGCGAAAAACATCAATTTCTGAATCTGATTTTACCAATAGTAGTACAACATACACATGAATGTTAAATATAAAAGCCCAATCTCCCCCTCTTATCTAAACTCTTCCCATTTGTACTGTTTGAGTAAAGAAAGTTGCCAGGACAGAAATATAAAAAAACATCGGGAAAAAACTCCTTAAACTCCATAATGAACGCATTTCTTTGTTACCATTTGACTATTTTACCTATGCTTGAACCCCGTGTACGATTTATATACACAAATTGAAAACACCAACCTCCTTTTACTGTTCAGCAGTGGGTCCGCCTGACATGTTACATGTCTTGGTGTCATCTCCTTGCTTTGATCTCAGTAATTGGCGACTGCAGAGATCCACCGCCGCCGAGTGCAGCAGCGGCGGATTCCACGTGCGTGAGAAGGTACTCATAAATCTTCTTCCGTATCCTATCAACCGTCTCCGGCTCAACACTTGGACATTCTCCTTCATCCTTTCCAATCTCATCTAACCAATCATTCACGCTCTTCAGCTGAGTCAACATGCCTGCAATTTGACCGTTATCCGATAAAGCAGAGGTGTCTACGTCAGCATCCAAGAATCTCTCCACAAACCCTAAGAACCAATCCTGGGACACCACTCGCAACCTTCCACCCAAGTCAACCGCTTCGCTAAGCCCGTCACCTCTTACCCATTCCACCGGTGGAGGGGCAGGCGGCTTCTGATTAACCACGGCCCCCTCCACTAGTCTTCGTGGAGTTCCTGGAGTGAGTGCCTTCGAGCTCACTGATGGGCGGGGTTTGGTGGCTGGGGCTTTTGTTGGAGCACTTTTTGCGGAGTTGTCAAGGACTAATATGGGTTGACTTATGGAAGTGTTTTTCGGGATTTGAGCAGAAGCGGGAATCTGGTTTGAAGCAGTTTGCTTGGTAAACGCAGTGAAGGTTGATAAATTAGTTGCTAAAGCAGCTTGGACCCATGAGGTTGCTTGTTTTTGTCTTTCTGACGTGATTTTAAGTGCTTCTTCTGAAGGGCTTTCTTCGTGATCCGGAGATGAACAAATAGGAATGGTTTTAGATAAGGAATCGGCAATGAGACGAGCATTGTTCAAGTTCGTGTGGAGAGTCAAGAACTGTTCTACTGCCGGTTGGGGGTTGTCTTCCTTAGCGGAGGAACGTAGCTCAGAATATGTGCTGCCATAGGAAAAATATTTCTGGATTAGGAAGAGTCACCTTTCAACAACAAAAAATATCGTCACGTAATAATAGACTCTTCATTAAGAAAGTTCTATCCATTCTCTTCTACTTAAAACCAAGCAGTGAAGCTTTAAGGCTCTGTTTGATTGGTCGGACTAGTGATGAGGTGATATGTAATCTCCTAGAATGAGTAATTCCATTGGTGTATTTCATAGTCTACCCCTCCCTTGGTGTTACCCTCTCCCGTAACCATATCACTACCTACGAATAATAATAATCTTCTAAGGAAATAATCCTCTCCCTTGGACGCAACTAAGGAAAATTTTCGATTGCTTTTCCAGGGCATGAGAAAAACTCCAAACCTCATAAAGTTTTCTGAATAATAATTAACCCTCTGAGTTGATTACTTTCTCTTTTGATGCAGGAGAACTTTAGAAACTCAAAGTACTCCGACCTTCAATCAGTTTTGTTGTGGCTTAGAGATAAATAACCAAAAACAGATATTGGGGCAGGTTGATTGATAAGGTTGCAAATGGCTTGATACCCAAGAACGACGAGTCAATAAGTCTTTTGTAATGGTGTCGCTGGAAGGATCGGAGACCAATAAATTATGGCTCTGTTTGCAATACTGATTTCCAATGAAGGGATTTAAAATGTTGACAAAAGTAAAAGAGGTTTAGCTATAGGAGAAATAGGTTCCTTTTTGAAATCATAAAGAGCAATGTTGCATGAATCACTGGGTCGTGTTCTATATTTAGTTTTTCTTACATTAAGATGAAGAAGAATCTCGGAGTTCCTCCTACACAAGGATGAGCCATTCTCAAAAACATGATCACAAATCATAACTTATCCCATTAAACAAAAGCAAATAAAAAAACATATATGTAGGCATATGTAGAGGATGTTTGTGATGCTAAGGGTCTGAAAGAGTTCACTATCTTCTTCGTAATTCCCCTCCCAGGACTAAGATTTCACATTAGAAATCCAGTAAAACGTACAATGACTGAACGTCATAAACCTAGAATTAATAGCCCCATGTAAGGTTTTAGCACAACCTAAACCTGCAAAAACTAACATTTTTACCCTAAGTGAATTAATTAAGACCCCAAGATCCAAAGCAACCATAAGAAAAATAATCTCACATCACATAGCTAGGAAGATTTCAACCGTTTCAGAGGAATAGAAAAAAAAAATCAGATATTCCATATCTTTCTTACTCTCATTTGATGCTAATTGCTAAATATGCAAGGCATATTTCTAAATAATTTACACCATATTAGCCATATAAACCATGTAGTACTCAATATGAAAAAAGTGTTCAGAACCTTCACCCATGCCCCAAGATCCAAACATCCTAAGAAATAAATTTCAGAAGCTCCGGTGCACAGACCCGCACCCTATGCTCAAACCTTCATAAATGCCCCATGATAGCATGGTGCTGCCACTAATTCATTTATCCTACCCAATAGAATACTTTTTCCATATTTTCCAATTTCATAGTCGTAGAATATTCCAGTTGAAATTTCTTGGCATAAAAGAACAAATAGTGCAAAAATGGCGAACCTAAATCACAATTTCAAAATCATTTACTAGACAACAAGCTGACAAAGATATCCAGTGGGGACACAAACTTGAGAAGAGACCCTTTTGAATTTTTCATGCCCTTCTGTTTTTCCTATAAACTCCTTGTCCACATGATAAAAATGCATTTCCATTTTCCAATCTACAAAATTTTCAAACCTAAAAAATCTGTGTTACCATAGAACTAGTCTATTATCCGTAGCACAGAAAATTGCCAGGAAATACAGTTGGGTTCTTTCGTAACTGCAGCTTCATCGTGGAATACTAAAGGAATTTAAGCATTTGAATGGTATAAATAGGCAAGAGCTAATTTTGGTATACTGGAAATGATTTCAATGCTTCATTTCCTTTTTCAGGAAAAAAAAAAAAAAATACCTTAAACAGCGAAGTATACTCTCCGCTGCAGCAGCCTCTTGCAGTGCCTCCATAGCAGATGTTTGTGCAGCATCTCTGTGCTTCAATACTTCCTGTTACATAAACATAGGAAAGTTCTTGCTATGAAAATCAGAGAAGTGTGGAGCAGAATAACTTAAATTAAGTTTTTAATTTCAATAGAACTATCAGAGTCTGCATGTGAATGTATGCTAAGTGGAAGGTCAGCTCTAAACCAACAAAAAGTTGAACCACCCAAGAATTCAAATTGGTTATCGGTTAGAAGGCTATTGACCACCCAAACTGATGCAACTACAACTACAACTGTGGAAAGAAATCTAATCTGAAAAATAAAAAACCTTCAAACAAATGCTAGAGGTATGTTCATCTCACATTATCGATTATTTAGTGGCTGTCATCCGAACTAGGTTGTAGACTTGTGGGTACTATCAACGTCTATATTGTTCACTCAAGCTGACAAGCTGTATAACCCTCTGGGCTTATCTCTCCAAAAGTATAAGCCTACAAAGGCTGTGTTTGGATCTTGGATTGATAATAGAAAGGAAAAGCAAGTGGGAAATGGGAAAAAAAACAATCAGCTTCACAAATCCCTTGCCTTCTCTTTTCCTCCCCCATACATCAAATATATAATCACAACCCAAATGAATTAGGAGGCAAAGATAGCCCTTAGAGAAAGACTCAGAAGTTTCTACTATGAGCTGGTCAAATAAGCGAAGAATAGTATAACTTCGAAAATAAGGAAGTTTATACCTTTCCAAGCCTTGAAAGAGAAGGTGGGAGTGAAGCCCATGAAACACTTCCATCCGTTAATCTCCTGTTACCAAGAGAAACCTTGACCAAGTTTCCTGGTAATCCATGATTAGCAACCTCTCCCGATGGTTTCTTTCCAACAGAATGTTTCCTCTTATTTGACTTGTCAACATCATCTAAATCACCGTTTGCAGTAGCTTTCTTAGTAGGAACCTGAAACTTATCCTCTTTAGATGGCAACCTTTCACTTGTTGATTTTCTCGGAACCTGGTCAATGTTATTGGTCAGCGGGTAAGTACGAGAATTGCTAGCTTAGAAGGACAAAACAACAACAAAAGACCAATCACTACATGGCTGATGGCCCTTTACAAAACAAAGGACAAAGAAAAGAAAGAAGTTGGGAAATACAAGACAACTCGAAAGCGGGAATTTTTTTTTAAAAACTATTTCTGCATTCAAAGTAAAAAGCAAGATGGGCAAATAGATTTAATTGATCATGCATAATCTTTTAACACTGCAATGACAGCTAATTAAGCTTTCTGTAACTCTTTTGGGTACATCCAATCAAGCTTTCGCCATCTAAATCCTTTTATAAATGCCATTAGCCAAGACTAAAACAGGACCAACAATGAGCACTTAACCAAATAAAGGATAAAACAAAGCAAAGCAATTGAAAGAACAATGAGACAAGTCTAAAAGCAGCGGAGAAAAACTAAGTTTCATTTGAAGCAAGACAAGAGAATAGATATAGTCTTAAAATTGATGTATCTTCTGACCCTGCAACCAAAGCTAGTCATGTTCTTCTAATTTATGTGTAATATCCATCAGCCAACAAACCACCAACTAGGGCAATCCTATGGAAAGGCTAGCTAATAACAATGAGGGACCTAATTTAACTTCAATCCACCTATAGATAAACCAGACAAATTTCACATAATTTTCAGCAAACATCATAAAATTTCAAAATTTGAAGATACCAAAATACTGATAAAGGTGCAGCAAAAAGTTACATAAGTAGTACAAGAGCAATAATGGCCACTTGACACTCCATAAAATAAAGGGGGGAAATGCAGTTGAAAAACATGAGACAAAACTCAAAAGCAGCAAAAACATAACTGCATTTCAAAACCATTTCTACATTCGAATGAACGCAAGACAAGGGATATGTTTAATATGTAATTCACAGATATTTTGACCCAGCATGGAAAGCTAATTAAGTTCGTTTAGCGGAAGTCTTGTATAAAAACCATTTGCCAACAAGAGAACCACCAACTAAGCAAATCATATTGGAATGCCAGTGTAGATGCTAATAACGAAAATGGACTACATCAACTACAAATTACAATCCATCCACACCAAAGATCACAAACCAAATAATAAACCTGACAAACATCCCAGTTTTTTTAACTAACATCTTTTTTCCTTTCAAATTTGAAGATTCATAATGCTGATAAAGGCTTAACAAAAACTTACAGAAGTACTCCGAGACTCAGGCTTTAACTCAAGCTTGGCGGTCCTCGATCTGGGACTTTCTTTACTCTTCGTCTCCATGCTTCCTTCCCAGCTCTTTCTCAGAACCTTAGGGCCCCACTCAATCCCTTGAATCAAATTCTTGATCGTACTCACACCCGGTGCTGCTTTCTTCACCCTCGGACTGGCCCCGCTAACCAAACTGGCCTTTTCCCCCAACCCCAATTTACTTGTTGCCTTAACCGACCCCTTAATCTTAGCCTGCTGCTGAAGCCCATTTGCAAACTTCTCAAAAGAATTTGGCACCGAGTAACAACTCGTTGGGGAAGAAGGGATCGACTTTGAATTTGACGTCTTTGATTTCACCACAGATTCCTTCTTCTCTAACAAACTCAAAGCCGATTTTGTCAATATAGATGACTTTGTTCGACTCAACACCGATGTTTTCATACCCGATTTCTCCTCCTTAGATCCACCATCTATTCTCAACTGGCTAGACTTGCTACTACTATCTTTCACTCCAACATGAATACTACCCAATACTTTAGCAGGTGATTTTGATTTATCCAAGGGTTTTGAACCCGAAGAAGGATCGAAATTGTTGTTGAGGAAATTCAATGAATGGGTTGCAACTATATCTTCTGGGCTTCCAACACAAGGGTGGCGGCCCGGGACCGGTCTAACCCCACGAATAACGGGGACCGGAGAGGCGGCCTCTAACCTTTCAACATGTATGAATTGACCCAATTGGATTTTATCACTAAGTATCAAATCATCATGCTCATCAGGAAGAGATACATATGTGGCATGAGATGAGTCTGATACCTTTATGTAAAACCCTTGGTTTGCGAAGAGTTCACCACCAGCTAGTGCAGGGACAATGCTAACTACTTGCAATAGAGATGATCTGTGCTCACCAGCAATGTTCACCTCTGTGTTCATGTGCTGAAGAAGCCTCACTAGAACACCAGGGACCAAAGTAGCCATTATTGAATCTTGAGGGATAAATTTGCATCACTCTGAAGAAACCCAGATGGAGGAGTTCAAGATTTCCTATGAGAACATGCGAAATCTTTAAAATCAGGTTGGAAAATAAGGATTTTCTGCCCTCACTCTTTTTTCCCCCTTGATAACCTGTTTGAAAACCAGGGTCAAAAATCTGAAAAGGGGGTTTGTTGGGGACTTCAATAGGAATCACTATGAGAAACCAAGATGGAAAATTTCAAGATTGATCTTGACATGGATTGGGAAAAAAGTGTTCTCTTATCCTATAGCACAAAGACTGAAACTTTTAGGGTTAAGAAATATGGATCTTGATGGGTCTTGTTGATCAGAAAAATGGGGTTGTTGGGACTTCAATTTGCATCACTCTGACAAACCCAAATGAAGAACACAATAAAATCTAGGGCTTCCTTCTCCTGGGTTTCTCCTTACACCCAGATTGTAAAGAAAGGTCACAAATTTCAATCTTGAACCTAGCAAGTTTCAATCTTGAACCCTTGATAGGTATTAGAAATGGGGGGAAAGGGGTATCAATTCATACCCAGTTGGAAAAAGTTAAATAAAATAGTTTCAGTTTTTTGATTAAAAACACCAAAACTACTTATGCCAAAACAGAGACAGAACCACATGTCGAAACAACCCAGATCAAAAGGTTAAAGCCCTTGGGACAAACGATGGTGCACAGATTGAGAAACAGAGTGGAGTACGAAAACAACCAAGATAAGATTTGTTGCTAGAAATGCAACTGTAATGAAAACCTTTTCAGTCAGAAGTGCAGATGAAAGGTCCAGAGCTTTTCCAGTATAAGTTGTGACCAGACAATGGAGGGAGAGGGAGAGGGAGAAGGAGAGAAAATGACTTCACAGAGGAGTTGGTTTTTGTTGTTTAAATGTAAACAACGGATGAGCAGGTGATAGAACACTGTTTTTTCCTGCAAAACCCAGATGGCCGATTTCGTAAGTTTTGGATTCTTATTGAACCTATGGTTAACAGATAGGAAAAGAGAAGCCAATGCAGTGAGATCCACATGCAGTTTTGGACAAAAGCAGCTTTTTTAGGGGCATTATTGGGTGATGAGAAGAGAAAGCTTGAGAAGTCTCTATAAATTCTGAACATGGGAGGGGCTGATTCTGCAGAAGATTGTTTTGTGGAAAAACAAAAAAACAAAAAACAAAATAAAAAAAAGGTTTAACTCAGAAATCAGAATTATTGATGACAGAGAGGGGAGTGAGTTTTTACCTGACACAACGCATACATTGTACATTTGTACACATGTTCCGGAGCTGGCACACTTTTTTGCCCGTCGTATATCAGGAGAGATCCCTTGTATTTTAGCACTATAAGTCCCCGTTCCGCTAACAAAATAAATTCTTTTTGTGGCCAGACAAAGAACAACGATAAGTTTTTGTTTTTGGTAAATGAGAACAACAATAAGTTACTACTTCTTTCGTTTCATTTTGGTTGTTCATTTTCGTTTCTCGTGCTGTTCTTTCAACGTTTATATCTCTCAATCTACAATGTTTTCCATAATTTTGAAAATTTTGTATTATACATCTAATCGAGAACTATCAAACAAGATTCATATTACATATTTTTAGATATTCATATTGGAAGATATAAGCATTGAAAGAACGGCACGAAAAACGAAAATGAACAACCAAAATGAGACAAAGGGAGTACGTGCGTTTTTTAATTTTTTGTTAGACGACAAGATGGTAGGGTTAATAGTTAGAAGTTCTTCATGAGTACTAAAACTCAAGACCACACTAGCTGTAATGTTCGAGTACTTGGGTTATCTTGATTTGCAGTAGTATTTGAGTACTTTTATTTCTAGCACTACTTCTGAAAATAATATATGCTTCAAAAGCAATGGAGAAAGTAAAAGGGTAAATCACACTATTAGTTCTCATAGTTGTTGTAAGGTTTTATTTTGATCCTTGGAGTTGTAGTATCATCATCAATTGAACATTTCACACTCGTTTTTATTTTAAGTAGAAGAAAGCGTATTTAAAATTAGAGAAATCAGGTGAATCACAAGAAGCTTACTTGTATTTTCTTCATTATTTGACGAAAATCGCAGTACCATTGGTCACATGAGTTGCGACTCGTGACCGTGTTTGAAGCTTGAATTGGCGTAACCGAATTTAGGAGGACTAAAGTAAAATCCTACCAAAGTTACGGGGCCAAGTACTGCATTTACCCCGTAAAGAGAACCAATTTTGCATTGCCAATGAAGCAAAAGAGACAGCAAATTGTCCAAGAAGTGGAGAGAGAATCTTCACAGAGAACAACATGGTTTTACTACTACTTTATTTGGGTTTTATCCAAACAAGTAAATTAAACAAGGTGGGTTGTACTACACTACGTAAGGGGGGATTGAATTGCAAATAAAATTTGGTTATTTTATTTGATAGTCAAATATACATTTGGACAGACAAATGAATATTTAAGGTGTGTACAAAATGGGGACATGTGCAAGGGCAATGGGGTTGTCGGTCACCTAGAGAGAGAGAAGAAGATGGTTACAATTATTCTAGGACCGCACCCAAACACACATTCACATATTTGTGTGTGGGTGTGTATTTGAGTGTGTAAAGTGGGTGTGATTGTAGAATTATTGGGTTACAAACAATTATTCTAGGATCACACCCAAATACACACTCACACACACAAGAATGTGCAATGTTTTATGGACTCCACAAACACAAGAATGTGCAATGTTTATGGACTCCACAAACACTAGAATGTGCAGTGTGTGGAGCCCACACACTTGGGTTACAAACCCAAGTACATACTAGGGAGTTGAAAGCTTAGATCCTGGTGACATATTGGCAGTGGGACCCCTCTTTCTCTCTCTATGGAGTATTTTATTATTATTATTATTATCAAGAGTCGGAGTAGGGGTGCAATTGAGTCGAGTCAAATTTTTTAGTGTTCGAACTCAGCTTGTACTAAACGAGTCTAAAACTCGAGCTCGGTTCGTTCATAAACAAGTTGAGTTTTTAACGAGCCGTGGTTCATATGCTAGAGATTCTCGGAACCGAGCTTTAGAGTGATAAGCTTGGCTCGTTTACTACATAAACTTAAAACAGTTTGACTCGTTTACTACATAAACCTAAAACTCGAGCTCAAACTCAAGTCAGTCACTAAACAAGTCAAGTCGAGCCTCAAGCTACTCAGCTTGGTTCGTTTGTAGTAATTCTTGATAGTGATTTTTACACTTCTTTTTTTATAATTGCATTTTCTTTATCTTTTGCATGTGAAGAATGTTTCATGTTTAACCTTTTTAGATGCTCCATCCGTATAAAAATTATAGTTCAATAATACAAATATATATGTGTGTGTAATTTTTTAAATAAAAATTAAGTATTTTTCGTGCATATTTTTTTAATTTTTCACACCAAGTTAAAAACCAATTAGGTCTTTAAATTTATGATCATCCGATATTAATAGATATATTTCACGCATAACAATTTTTAAAATATAAATGTGCTCTAAAAACACAGTAGCAAATTAGCAATCAATATCCAATGAATATGATTTTTGTCATGATTGTAGTTTTCAATGAATACTAAAACTTAAACGATTATTATCCTCAAGATGAATCCAAAAATGGCCCACAATTGCCTTTGAAAGGATCCTTCAATTCTTTTGGGACACTATCCCCTTCCCTTTCACAATTTCATTTGTTCACAAACGCATTGTTTATTAATCATAGCTACACTTTTAAAGATGTAGAATGAAAACATTACAACTTAAGTTTATTTTTTATTTTTAAAAAAAAGATAGTGCAAAATTTGGTTCCCTATATATGTATGTGCTTTGTATTTTATTAGTTTCTCTCTCATAAATTATGGTTTACAAGCACCATGTCAAAAAAACATGTGCATCATAAAAGTGTTGGGCCATGGACCACCCAATGTGGAGATACTTTTTAGTATCCCGGGGATACCAAGGGCTTGGTATCCCCCTCCAGTCCATTTCGCATATTCCGACCATTTTCCGATCACATGCGCATAATTGGCTCCGTTCATTTTGTAGAGTTCGGCGAGAACTATAATCATACCAAAAATCGTGTTCATCGGACTTTATTTGATACATGATCGGCACACGTGAAAATGGAAAAAAAACCAAAACTGGGTGCTGATTCAGTGTGTTTTTTGACCCAGTTTTGGTTTTTTTTCCATTTTCACGTGTGCAGATCATGTATCAAATAAAATCCGATGAACACGATTTTTGGTATGATTATAGTTCTTGCCGAACTCTACAAAATGAACGGAGCCGATTATCCACATGTGATCGGAAAATGCGAAATGGACCAGAGGGGGATACCAAGCCCTTGGTATACCCGGGATACTTAAAAGTTTCTCCCCAATGTGACTGTTGAACTCTACAACTAATTCTTTAATTCTTTTAATAACAATGTTCGGGTAAATTATACTGATCTCCCTTGAGGTCTCAAACAATACAACTAGTCCCTCAGAGTAGACATAATTACACTTACCTCCCATGAAACATATGTGTAAGTAAAGATTGATGAACATGGTAATTGCATTGGTTTTACAAGCAAAAATATCTATTGCCCCTGATAGGCCGTTTTCACAATGCACGTTCATCCAAACACTGATATTCCTTATATGAATATCAACCTCCGAAAGCCAAATGCATCTCATCTTCCTCACTATCAAACCCTCCTTTCATATATAGTCTCTTCGTTGATCATCCTTCCGACATCTCCTTTTTGTTCTCACATCTCTAGAAGTGTACTGTGGAGGGCGTGGTCCGGCGGAGGGACCAGGGCGGTGGCCACGTTGCACCAATTAGCCGGGGCAGTGAATCTACTACCCATGGGTCGGCAGCCGATCCGAGTCCGGCCGGGCCTGGATAAAGATAACCGAAGTGTCGATCCATGGAAGGGAACGGTCTGGTTCGGCGTGTGTATTAATCGATATGATCTAGTTCGGCAGTTCCCCGCCGAACGGGTTGGAGATTGCCCTGTTGAAGTCATCACTGCCGTACCAAACGGTCCGGTAGGACCTACGCTCGCCGAGCCCCCTGTCCCCTAACTTGGAGAGAAAGTTAGGAAGAGTTGGGCAGGGGGAGGCAACCTCACGTCTTATCCAATCCCTTATATTCAGGAGCAGAATATAGGAGATTGGATAGGTTCAGGATTGAGATGTCTATCTGGATCCGAGATAGGCGGGCTCATCATACAAACGAATAAGTATTCTAATGGAATTTGGACTCTGCATCCCTTTGGCTATAAAAGGAGGTATTCACCTCTAGAATAAGGTACGTTCAGAATACTCTCTCAAACCCTAAACTATACCTCAATATCTCATCTCCTGTTTACTGACTAGAGCGTCGGAGTGCCTGCCCCGGACACCACGCTCCGGGTTTGGGCACTAACGCGGTTGTTTCGTGCGCAGGTCTAACCCGTCCACGTCCAAGTCTCAACCATCCAAGCCACAGGTCTAACCGGAGAAAGCCAGCCACCAGGTCTAACCGAACCGATGCATCCGGGAACGATAACGTTCGCCGAGCATTATTTCCAACAACAAGCGCCACGGCATCAAGCGCTCGTTCGAAGTCAAGGGGAAGGCCGGACCAGACTCAAGGACTTCCTCGGCTCGGCGACGCAAGAGATAATGCTGGAGATCCTCTTGATCCCCCTTTTGGATCACGAGGTCACCAGGATAATCAGAGAGCAAACAGATCTGAGGGGCGGCGGTACGAAGAGGAGGAAAGGGAAACGAGCACTCGGCACCGTCGGAGGTCGCCGGCCCATTCTACCAGTCGCTCCCACCACCGGCAATCTGACCAGGGACATCACCGGCGGTTGCCGGGTCAATCTGCCGGACACTCCAGGCATCAAGAAGAGAACAGCCAGGGGCTGCTACCGGAGGAGAGGTGCGAGATCAGCGCCGGCGGCGGGGCTTTAATAGTGGTAAATACTCGCACTGGCGAGAGAACCACGTACCGGCCCGTCCGGCATCAGGAAGAACCCCCGGCGGTGGGAAACAGGAGGGCCTCGGGGTCAAAGCGCCGAACTCCAGAGCCAAGTATCGGTGGCCGAAGGGCTCGGACCCCACCAATCAATAAAAGGACAAGGGACGATGCTCGAGAAAAAAGCTCCGCACCTTCGGCAGTAGTCCCGCCGAAGGAAGGGGTTACAGCAACCTCGACGAAAGGTGTCTCCCCCTTTTCCAAGGCTATAGCAGATGAGCCTCTCCCTCCCCACTTCAAGGTCCCTAAATTCACCATATACAACGCGAAGTCGGATGCGCCGACCCATGTGCAGCAGTTCAAGTCCATGGCTGCGCTCTGCGGATTGAGCGAGGCAATGATGTGCCGAACGTTCTCCCTGAGCCTCCCGGACACTGCCATGCTGTGGTATACACAGCTAAAACCAGGTTCAATAAGCAGCTTCGGCGAACTGGAGCGATCGTTTACGGCACGGTTTGTGGCAAGTAACCGGAGGCCAAAAACAATAGAAGCCTTAACGGACCTTCGGCGGAAGACCGGCGAGTCCTTGAAAGATTATTCTGAGCGTTTCTATAACGTGTACAACATGGTTGAGAGCTGTGATCAAAAGACTGCGGCTACGTCGTTCAAACGTGGACTGGATAGGAATTCTGACCTATCCAAGGAATTGATGCTTCGGCCGCCGAACAATATGACAGAGCTCATGCATACCGTTGCTCGGTATATAGAGAGCTTGAGGAGTACATCGGTGGATCCGATGTAGCACCAGTCGCCGAGCAGGGTAAAACGACGGCCAATGAAGTAAAGAAGCAAGTTAACGTAGTGTCCAAGAAAGATGGCACAGGGTTCGGCGGAAACAAAGGAAGTGGAAAGACGTGGGACCGCCCGCCGAGCGATGGGCGGGACCACCTTGCCATCACAACCTACTTCAAGGAGCCAATCTTCCGTATGCTCCGAGAATGTGGACGGCTTCCTGGTTTCCAATGGCCAACAGGGGCGGCAGAGAAGTTGGGAACTGCCGATGGCCGGGAACCAAACCAGAGGGTGTACTGCTCATTCCACGACGAACAAGGGCACTATACGACGGCATGCCAGCCTTACAAAGTCTACCTCGAGGAGTTAGTCCAGCAGGGAAAGATGGATCGGTGGATCGACCGAACCAAGTCACCAAATGCAGGGATCCCGCCGAGAGTCCAAGATCTCGACGGCGTGGTGCATTGCATTCATGGGCCAATGAACAAAGCCCAGGCCAACGAGCTCCACAAGAAACTGTATAGCCCTACCCCGCCTGGGGTGATGATGGTTCAAAATTCATCAAAGCGGAAGATGGACGCTCGTAGCACGTGGGAGATCACGTTCACCGAGCAAGATTTGGAGGGGTTAGCTCTACCCCACAATGATGCCTTGGTCCTCTCTTTACAATTCCAGCGGAAATTTGTCCGGAGGGTATTGGTCGATCAGGGTAGCTCGGCGGAGATCCTATTCTATTCAGCGTTCAAAGCTCTAGGTCTCTCGAAAGAGCAATTGACCCCGGTGGAAGCCCCTTTGATTGGCTTTACTGGGATTCCGGTCTACCCGCTCGGCAAAGTCGTACTCCCAGTATATGCTGGTTCGGTGAAATTGGATATGGAATTCATAGTGGTCAGTTCGCCGAGCCCTTACAACGCAATCTTGGGAAGAAACTGGTTGCACGGCATGAGGGCTGTAGCATCCACGCTTCATCAATGTGTCAGGTTCATTGGAGAGTCTGGGAGACAGGAGACCATCAAAGGGGATCAGGTGGCCTCCAAGAAGTGTTTCGTCAACTCTGTTCGCAGAAAGGGCCGAGCAAAGGAGGTACAGAGTATAGAGGTACCTGAGTTGCTAGATGAGAACACCGCCGAAGAGGAAACGAGAGTGGCGCTACAAGGGCCTGAAGAAGTTGGGAGACCGGCAAGCGATAGGGCCGTGGAAGACTTGGTCCGGATTGCTATCAATGAAGATGGGACCCGTTCTTTTCTCATAGGCTCGGCTCTTAATGAGGTCGAGAAAACTCAGATGGTCGAGTTCCTCAAAGAGAACATGGAAGTCTTTGCTTGGACTCCATATGAAATGCCGGGTGTTAGCCCCGACGTGATAAAACATTCGTTGAATGTTGATCCGGCTCGGAGGCCCGTTGTGCAGAAGCCTCGGCGATCCTCGGCCCTACATGCCGATGCGGTTAACGAAGAGGTTGAACGCCTCCTTGACGCCGGAGCTATTCGAGAGGTCCAATATCCAACATGGCTAGCAAATCCGGTGGTGGTCCGGAAGAAGAACGGCAAGTGGCGCGTCTGTGTCGACTTCACCGATCTGAACGACGCATGCCCAAAGGACTGTTTCCCTTGCCCTTGGATCAATCAGTTGGTGGATGCTACCGCTGGGTATGCTCGGCTCAGCTTTATGGACGCATACATGGGATACCACCAAATTGCTATGGATGAGGAGGATCAGGAGAAGACGGCGTTCATCACCCCCAGTGGCACTTACTGTTACCTGGTGATGCCATTCGGCTTAAAAAACGCCGGGGCTACGTTCCAGCGTATGGTAGTCCTGTTGTTCAAAGGGATCCTCGGCAGAATAATGGAGGCTTACATTGACGATATGGTCGCCAAGAGTAAGGAAGCAGCCGATCATCTTCTCCACCTCGGTGAAATTTTTGGTGTTCTCAAGAGGTTCGGCTTGAAGCTGAATGCTGAAAAATGTGCATTCGGCGTTGGCTCTGGCAAATTCCTTGGACATTTGGTTACTCGCCAAGGGATTGAGGCCGACCCAAGTCAGATCAAGGCCATACAGGAAATTAGGGCTCCGGCCATGGTGAGGGAGGTTCAGCGCCTCGCCGGCATGGCTGCCGCCCTTAATCGCTTTATCAGCAAGTCTTCGGATATCTGCCGACCGTTCTTTCAATCCATAAAAGGCAACAGCCGAAGGAGCTTCGTATGGACGCCGGAATGCGATAATGCGCTCGCCGAACTTAAGAGATGTCTATCTCAAGCTCCTTTGCTGATCGTGCCAAAGGAAGGGGACGAGCTTCACCTCTACCTTGCAGTTTCCGAGCATGCTATTAGTGCTGTCCTGGTTCGGCAGGAAACCTCAAAGAGTGTAACGGGCACGGACCAGAAGCCAGTCTACTACATTAGCAAGGCGCTTCTCCCCGCCGAGACCCGATATCTCCCAATAGAAAAGCTGGCTTTGGCATTGGTAATGGCGAAGAGGAAGCTCCTGCCGTACTTCCAGAGCTTCACCATTGTGGTCGTTACCGAGTACCCTTTAAGAGCGGTATTACGCAAGGCAGATCTCTCCAACAGATTGTGCAAGTGGTCCTTGGAGTTGGCAAACTTTGATATCCGTTATCAAGTTAGAACGGCAATCAAAGGTCAGGTGTTGGCTGATTTTGTCGCCGAGTTCTCCCCTGTGGTGGAAAACGGCAGAAGCAGTGAAGAGGACCTAGCCAGAGAGTCCACCGGGCCAGCCACTGGACCTCGGTCGAGCCATCCGGCTCACGAAGAATATATAACGAAGCGGCCCATCCCTTCACGCCGAGCGAGCTTGTTCACCGGGCACGCTTGGAGACTCCATGTAGACGGAGCGTCCAATAACCGAGGGGCTGGTGCCGGGATTGTCCTGGTGTCACCAAGCGGGACCTTGCACGAGCATTCATTGAGCATTGGGTTTCCAGCAACCAATAACGAGGCGGAGTATGAGGCCCTCATTGCCGGGCTCAAGTTAGCTCAGCATATGGGTGCTGAAGAGGTTCAGGTTTATAGCGATTCACAGCTCGTGGTTAATCAGCTCAATGATGATTACGAAGCTAAGGATGCACGCATGAACAAATACGTGAGCCAAGTGGTTGCCCTGGCTGGTTCGTTCAAAAACGTATTTTTTGACCATGTGGGTCGTGATCTCAATTCTCATGCCGATGCTCTTGCCGGATTGGGAGCCGTATGTGCCGATCAGGGAGGGGAGAGAACGATCGTCCTCGGCGAAGTCCCATCACCGAGCTTCGAGCCGGAGCCACATGAGGTGATGGATATCCATCAGGCGCCGAGTTGGATGGACCCCCTCGTTTCCTATTTGAAGCACGCCGTGCTTCCGGCCGACCGGAAGGAAGCCCATAAGATCCGTTGTCAATCTGCTTCCTATTTTCTCGATCCCTCTGGCACTCTGTACCGCCGATCATACACTGGTCCAGATCTCCGCGTGGTGCACGAGCAGGAGGTGCCCGGCATTCTCGAAGAGTTGCATGGTGGAAGTGCTGGTTGTCACACCGGCGGCCGGTCCTTAGCCGACCGTGCCCTTTCCCAGGGTTATTGGTGGAAGAGGATGGTACATACGGCTACAGAGTTTGCCAAGCAATGCAAGTCTTGTCAAAAGCATTCTCCTCTTATAAACCAACCGACCCTACCGTTGCAACCGGTTTCTAGTCCTTGGCCCTTTGCTCAATGGGGGGTGGACATTATTGGCAAGCTGCCAAAGGCTACTGGCGGCTTTACCCACATCATCACTGCTACGGATTATTATACCAAGTGGGTAGAGGCCAAAGCACTCATAACAATCACTGCCGCCGATGTGGAAAGTTTCCTTTGGAAGCATATTTTTACCAGGTTCGGCGTACCTTACGCCATTGTGTCAGACAACGGTACCCAGTTTGTCGCCGACGCAATTAAGGCCTTATACAAGAGGCGCGGCATACAGATGAAGACAGCTTCCGTCTCCTATCCTCAGGGAAACGGACAGGCCGAAGCTGCCAACAAAGCTATCTCTGCCGGCCTGAAGCGCCGACTCAGAAACAAGCGCGGCAAGTGGGCAGAAGAGTTGCCTGATGTTCTATGGGGCTACCGAACCACTCCACGGCGCGGCACTGGTCGTACTCCTTACTCCATGGCGTTCGGCGTCGAGGCCGTGCTCCCTGTAGCTGTTACTCGGCCCACGTCTCGAACTGCAACATTTGACGTTCCAACGAACGATGCAATGCTAGCCGCCGAAGCAGATCGAGCAGATGAGCTTCGAGACAATGCCCACATCAAGTATGCAGCTTATCAGCAGCAGTTGGCTCGGAGTTATAACAAGAATGTGCGGAGCCGCCCCTTCAATGTGGATGACCTTGTCCTTCGGCAGATAGTCCAGAAGAAACATTTGAAAAAATTCATGCCGAAGTAGGAAGGTCCATTCCGGGTGGTCAAGAAAGTTGGTTATGGCTCATATGAACTTGCCGAGATGGATGGTACGGCGATACCGAACCATTGGAACGCACAGCTTCTTCGAAAGTTTTACGCTTAAATTTTCTTTTTGGCTTTTCGCCTTGGCTATGTGTTAAGCCTTCAGT
This sequence comes from Rhododendron henanense subsp. lingbaoense, assembly GCA_020567845.1. Taxonomy (NCBI): domain Eukaryota; kingdom Viridiplantae; phylum Streptophyta; class Magnoliopsida; order Ericales; family Ericaceae; genus Rhododendron; species Rhododendron henanense. The sequence continues at coordinate 5,999,428 of CM036320.1, read as the reverse complement.
TTTTTACAAAGATTTGTTTCAATAAAGACTAGTTTGTTTCTGTTTTTTAACTGTGTTTTGTTAGCCTCGGTGGTATTATTATGCTCGGTTTGCCGAGGCACGCTTCTTCAGATTCTGTTCGGCAAAGACTTTGCATGCCATATCCTGAAGGGGGCATTCCCAGCTTCGGCCGTTCCTTTTGATCCGGCGGAACCAACCTCGGTGGTAAGTTTCCTCCGAATCAGGGGCTGGGTACGGCGAGCTAGGACGGATAATTATTACAGAGATTATTGTTAGACCATGTGCATGAAGTGCAATACATGAGTCTTAACACGCATGAAGTGCAAAACAAGTATGAAACATAAAACTTGACACTTTCATTGTAATAAAATTGGTCCATTACAAAAACTGGGGCTCGGCTGAACAAAATGCCTTTTGCCGACCCTAGACTCCACGACATACAAAGGAAAGGAAAGTTCTACACTACGGTGGGGGCTTCCGTTGACTTCAGCAGCTCCACAGGAGTGGGGATAGGCTGCTCGGTGGGGTTGACGGGCTTGGCCGAGGTGGACTCTGGGTTCTCAGCAGGGTTGGATGCCTCGGCAGGACTCAGCGGCTTGTTAACCGTTGGGTTGGGCTGACCAACGGGGCTCGGTGGCACGTCAGCAGCTGGGTTGGCCTCATCGGCTAGAAGCAGGTGCCTCGGCAGATCCACGGATGGCACCACTGGGTTCTCCCTTCGGTGGTCATCCTTGGAGACCTCGGCATAGTCTAGGCCGACGTGGAATCCACGGAGGAAAGAGGAGGCATGAGCGTCTTCAAAACCCTTCCGCTCTCCTTCCTTGAAAGCCTTTGTGACAAGGACTTTCACCTGATCCCCGTAGTAGTCGCCGGCCTCGTTGAAACCAGCATCAGCGGCCTCCTCCAGCTTGGCCGGCAGCTCATCCTCCTGCCGCTTCATCTTCTCCTTGAGTTGGTCCCGCTCGGCTTCAACGTCCTTGAGCTTCAGCAGCAGGAGGTCCCTCTCTTCCAAGCCAGTCTTGGCTTCGGCAACTTTGGCCTCTAGCGCCTCGATCTGGTCATTGGCCTCCTTCACCTCCGTTCTCATGGCCTGAAGGTCCCCCCTTTGGGTCTTCCTTGTTTCAAGGAGGACCTCCATATCAGTGAAGGCTTTACTGGCACACTGGCCGGCCTGCGAGATAAGGAGAAAGAGTTAGCATCTGAAACGGGCAGTAAAAGGGACATTCAGCTTTAAACAATAAACAAAGGAAATCCATACCTTGGCTAGGAGGAGGCAGAGCTCGGCCATGTTCTTGGCCTTTGCCGGTTCTAGGTTCTCCATGTCTTTGGGGAGGGCCAGGCCCTTTAGGAGAATCATGGCGAGTAGAGGGTTCTCTCTCAGGCTGTCGCCGAGGGTAATCACATGCCCATCCGGGCATTCAAAGTCCGGAACAAAGGGCTCCGACGTTTCACCTCCGGCGAGATCAGTCTCGAGGACCTCCGCGTCCTCTTTTGTGGGTTTAGCCTTCTTCACAGCCCCCTGATCCTCCCCCCGGCGACTGGACGCTTTTCTCTTCGGCGGATGTTGCGGGTCTTCTCAATAGGAGCGGCAGTGGGCGGACCCTAGGGCTCCGGCTTGCTGACAGGAGCTTGTACCTTCTCCTCCCTTTTGGGCAGCCCGGAGGTAGAGAGGTCTTGGGCCAGGTACTGCAATTTCAGTGCCTCCCCGGCAAAAGAACCAAGATCGACTTTCTTCCTCACCATATTATCTTTGTTCTTCCGGCTAACGTACCCGTGATAGAAAGGCTTCTAACCGAGGAGGGTCGGCGCGTCTCGATTGGGGCACCGAAGCAAGGGGATCAGGTTCGTCCACTTGCCAGTAATGAGGAGTCCCTTGTTCGGTGCCGAGCAATCTGCAAGCAAAAGAAGAAGATCAGTATGAATGGATGCAAGTCAATATGGAAGACAAGGCATAGAGAGAGATATATACCGGGCTTGTCCCCGTGGCCGGGGAACCCTCGCACTCGTGGGATTTTGTAAGGCCTCTCGACTGCCGAATCTCTCCTGGTTGGAAAGGGGTCATCAAGTAGGGGGTTAATGGGACCCCACTCGAAGTTGCCGGACACCTTGACCAGGACCATCCACCACTTTTCAGTGTCATAGAGGCGGTCCACCAGGTGGTCGAAGTGTTGGCGGGTGGTGAGGTAGTACTTGTCGTACTTGGGGATCCTTGATACCACATACATGAGCATCAGGTCCCCAAGGGTGAACGGCAGGTTGTTGGTCTCTGCCAGGTTTATCGCCGAGCTCAGGATGCGCCAGCTGTTGACTGCAACCTGAATCGGCGCAAGGTTGTAATCCGCCAAGAAGTAGCGGAGGAAGGGGTTCATTGGGAACCTTACCCCTCCCTCGATAATGGTGTACATAGGGAGAACGATGAAGTCTTCGCCGAATGGAATCCTTTCGGTGGTTACCCTTTCGACGAGAACATCATCTGGGATCTCGTATTTGGTCCGGAAGGCTTGTGTGAAGCCACCTGGCCCATCGCCGTAGAAGTGACTGTACGGCATGGGTCCAAGACCCGTTGGCAGTGGAGGGATGAGGTTGACGTCCCTCGGCGGGAGAGGTTCGGCACCTCCTGCTGTATCAGAAGTGCCCGGCGGAGCACCAGCTGACGTCGATGTGCTGGCCTGGGCCCCGGTGGCCGTTCGTTCCTTGTTGGCCTCTTCTGGGACGGAGCCATGAGTGTCCTCCTCGGCGGGTTCGCCGGGGGAGTCACTCCTCCCATAGAGGATGTCCCTAGAGGACCTGTCATCGATTTGGAGGGGGATGTGGATGCCGGGGATGATTGGACCACCGGACCGCTGGGCAAAGTTGCTGGAGCTTTCATTGAAGCTCCTATACCCTCTGCCGAGCGCCTGAATGGTCTCTTGGAGGTCAGGGTAAGCTTCAGGATCGATGCTCGGCAAGACTGAGTTGGGATCCACCATGCTGAAGACCTAAAACAGAAGAAATAGAAGGGGTGATGAGAATTCCTACTTCAGCATGGCTACTCATATGCATCTAGATCCCTGCCGAGGGAGGTCCTTTGGGATCCTCCTCGGCGGAAATCGTGGTTTCTTATCGAGTGTTAAGGCTGGCTCGGTGGAGGACCGCCGTGGTTGGCGGTCCAGACGGTGGCCCATGGTTGCAGGTGGCCATGGGAGAACGACACTATTCAGATAAAGCAAATTCTTGTGCAAATGTGGGGATGTGAGTGAGGTGTTGCATTTTGAAATGCTTAGAAAGAATCAGAAGGGGCAGCGGAGTTACCTGAGAGAAGCTGGAACTGGATGGCGGCGAGTGGCGGAGCAACGGAGGCGATCGAAGTAGCAGCAGCTGTTGAAGTTGCAGAGCGAGGGGCGAGAGGAAAAAGTGTTCTTCTGTCTCGCCTCCCCTCTTATATAGCGGAAGAAAGGGCTGGGGGGAACCCTAAGCGTCGAACGCGAGAACCGAAGCGTCGCCGCTCCGCCCACTCTCTTCATGCCACGTGGAAAGCCTGCACCGTTTCATACCGGCGTCGTTTCCCCTTTCGCCACGTGGCACCCCACGCCGTTTGGGTTTCCTGATGGACCGTTCGATCTCTGGCTCCCAACGGTCCCATCAGCCCCCGTTTGCTTCAGATGCATCATTACCCCAAGTTTCGAGAAGGCTCTTTCACTAGCCCACACTGGACCGGCGGTATACGCTCGGCACGTTTGCCTCAGGACGCCCTTGGTAGCAAGTTTTCCTTATGTGGTCAACCCCTCCCACCTTTTGCGAAGGAGGAAGAGGTTGAGGGGCTATTGTGGAGGGCGTGGTCCGGCGGAGGGACCAGGGCGGTGGCCACGTTGCACCAATTAGCCGGGGTCGGCGGTCTGGGTCGGTAGCCGATCCGAGTCCGGCCGGGCCTGGATAAAGATAACCGAAGTGTCGATCCATGGAAGGGAACGGTCTGGTTCGGCGTGTGTATTAATCGATATGATCTAGTTCGGCAGTTCCCCGCCGAACGGGTTGGAGATTGCCCTGTTGAAGTCATCACTGCCGTACCAAACGGTCCGGCAGGACCTACGCTCGCCGAGCCCCCTGTCCCCTAACTTGGAGAGAAAGTTAGGAAGAGTTGGGCAGGGGGAGGCAACCTCACGTCTTATCCAATCCCTTATATTCAGGAGCAGAATATAGGAGATTGGATAGGTTCAGGATTGAGATGTCTATCTGGATCCGAGATAGGCGGGCTCATCATACAAACGAATAAGTATTCTAATGGGATTTGGACTCTGCATCCCTTTGGCTATAAAAGGAGGTATTCACCTCTAAAATAAGGTACGTTCAGAATACTCTCTCAAACCCTAAACTATACCTCAATATCTCCTCTCCTGTTTACTGACTAGAGCGTCGGAGTGCCTGCCCCGGACACCACGCTCCGGGTTTGGGCACTAACGCGGTTGTTTCGTGCGCAGGTCTAACCCGTCCACGTCCAAGTCTCAACCATCCAAGCCACAAGGTCTAACCGGAGAAAGCCAGCCACCACATGTACTACATTGGCCATTGTTGCTCCCTTCCATTTCTCCTTTCCTATTTTCTATCTCCTTTGTCCAACAAATTAGGATTTAACTCCTTAAATTGACAATTGGTACAAAAGCACATCACAATGCTTAGAAAATTAAAGCATCATCTTGTTCATCATTATTGTAATAATTAGTACGTTAAAAAAATTAGACCCTTTGATCTTAAGGGTCTCATTGTTCAAAAATTAAAATTTGAATAGGTATTCAAATATGCGGGAATAGGTATTCAAATATGCGGGATGTTCCGCCTTAATTGTTAAACCATTCTATTTTTGTAGATGTCGGGATGTTCAGCAGTTAGTGGCGGTTCTCCAATTATTGTCATAGAAACATGGGGCTCAAAAAGTGGAAAGGAGGCTCTGTGGGAACTAATTATGTTCATCTCATATTTGAAGGGGGTTCTAATTGTGTTTATCTTATATTTGAAGGTGGTTCAGTATGATTCATCCATATTCCATTCTAGTATTTTGTATGCTACAATATGTTCCATTTGACAGAGCTCAATGGAGAAAAAGGATTCATGTAGCCGACCTCATGTGATTGAGACATAAGGCTCGGATTGGTTTTGGTTACAATATGTTCCATTGGACACTTCTTTGTTTTGCCAAAAATGGGGTGAGTTGCACTTAACCACCAAATTAGGTGGCATCTTTTAAATATTCATGGATTGATTAATTTCATTTTCCTTTCTCTCATTGTTTTCCCTTCCCAAATTGAGGGTGTGCTTGTAAAATCAATTAAACCTAAACCAACCAAATCATGGAACCTGCCACCAAAATGATTTAGCCTTTGTGCCTATTTGCCTCATTACAATTTTACTCGAAAAGAGATTAAAATTTGTAACATGCAGAAAGGGGATAAAAATACCAGTAAGTCTGGGTACACTACATCCGTCCATTACATTTTTTTTGTGGGGCCCACCTTAGGTCCCATAAAAATACAGATTAATGATCATAAATTTTAAAATAATATATTATGGGGCCCTATAAAAAATCAGCTCCAACAAATATCGGTAAGTATTATTTTTAGATTCGTAGAGGCGAAACTGTGCAGTTGAGCAGTTTCGCCCATTCGAATCAAGAAATAATACTTACCAATATCCGTTGGAGTTGATTATTTACAGGGCCCCATAAAATATTATTCTAAAATTTATGGATATTTTTATGTATTTTTTTGGGACTCAGGATGAGCCCCACAAAAATGTAATGGATGATATAGTGGATGGATGGTAGTGTATATAGCATCCTTCGAATAAATACTGGTGGTAGTATTAAAAACTTTTGGTTTACCCAATCGGCTGGCGCCACCTGACCATTTCCCCCCATTTTTTGGGGGTAAATTTTCTTTTTCCCTTTTACCTGAGGTTGGCCCATTGCTCGTAAAGTACAATGCTAGGCATGATTAAAGGGAATGGGAGACCCTGCCAAGCAGGGGTGCTTGGCAGGGCTGCCGAGCACATCTCGGCCGTCCAAAAGTGTTTTGGACGGCCCAGATGCAAAGGTACCGAACGGATTTAAAAAAAAAGAAAAGGAAAAGAAAAAAGATGTTTTGATCCGGGCCGTTGATTCCGATTTGGACGGCCGGATTGGCCGCTTGGCACCCGCTCGGCAGGGACCCCGCTCGGCAGGGTCCCCGGGTCCTGATTAAAGATGCCACAAAAAATGGGTGGCGTCGTCAAATATTCATATCATGTGTACGAGTTTTATTTATGGGTTTCAATTTTAAATAGGTATGTATTCTAACTATTTTATAACAATTTGACCGTAGATATCAAAAAATCGCTACAAGGAACCCGCTCGAAGTTTAACATTTGTAATTTTACCAAATACTACTTACTTATCTGACCCACTGCGTGATGATCATGGCTCTGTTCTTGGGATCAATCCCACCGTTTATTGGTAGAGACTCAGTTAAAGATGGCAATATATTTATTATTCGCTTTATTGACAAAAGGAAATTAAAAAAAACATGTTAGTTTACAAATTAAATACTAACATGTTACTAGTTTACAACAACTCAGAAAGAAATATTGTCTTTAACAAAGTAAATACTTTATTTAATTTATACAATAAATTAAAATAAATCGGGAATCATATGGCCTACAATTGTTTGAGTACTGACCTAATCGTTGAGATGCACCTAACCAAATTGATTACTTACCGACCGGTTCCATCAATTTATTTGTGTGACAATAACAACTACAATACATATTCCACATAATCACGCTATATATAAACTTGGAAAATCAAGCATTAATAGAGAATAAATATTTAATAGAAAATAACTTCGACTCTAGCTAATATACCGCACGAGACAAGTGATCATTGCAGTGCGCTAATGCACTATGGGGTGTAGTTTGCCTCGGTATGCTCCACCGATACGATATCTCTCCAGGAGGAAAAATGCGTAAATGAAATTTTTGCTACTTAGTTATTGGGAAAAAAAAAAACCCCCCCGAGAATATCTAACTTAATTTCTAGTGTTTTTTATTTGTTCAGTTAGGAGAAAATTATTACGTACTAAATACACGTAAGAGAAAGTACATTTCCTTTCCCTTGTTTCTCTTCACTAAATTTTTCTGCAGAATAGTTTTCTTCATCAAATTCTTCAAAAGTGAAATGAGCCTTTTCAGGAGAAGTATTTCCCACTAGGGATAAAAAAAAAAAAAAAAACATAGTATTAAGGTAACCAGTGGCAGATGCAGGATTCTTGATGCGGGGGGACCGAATCACATATATTCATAAATTAACAACAAAATATCATCGTCATACAATAATATACAATTTTGAGGGGACCTTTCTTCATAATTTTTACAAAAAAAACCCCTAAAATGTAGTAGAAATATTGCGATAATTGAGAGGTGTGCCGGGACCTGGACCCCGCTTGCACTCCCTCAGTCCGCCCCTGTAATAAGGTAACGATAAATTATGAACCTCCAAAAAGCCTTATTATGTCGAGTAATTATACAATAGACCGGGAGCACAATCAATTAGTGCTTCGGTTCTTTATAGTACCACATATTTATGTGGAGTTCATACACTTAATCGTGAACCCTACGAGAATGTGTGGTACTATATATTGGAGTATTCCGAAATACCACGTAATCGTGCCTCAGGAGCACTGAATAATCAACTTATATAATAGTAATTTTTGGTTTTGGTTTTTATTGTATTTTTTTTTACCCAAACAAAAACCCTTACTGTTGCCTTCATGGGTGGTGGCTCATTACCTAATGATGAGAGCATTTGTCTTTAATCATAGTGGAAAAAAGTGGTTGATACGATAGGAATAAAAACAAAAGAAGTAAAAGTAATGATTGTTGAAAAGTACATTAAAGATTAAATTAAGCATCAAGTTTAAGCTTCTTGCTAGTAGTAATATTCATTAGGAAGCTACCTAAAAGCCAAAAAGTCAAGGTCGGTTAGAGAATTAATTAGAAGATAATCTTTTTTCTTTTCAACTAACCGAGATTTTGCACTTACGTACAAAACACATCCAAATGGACCAAGATTTTGCATTTACGTACAAAACTCTTCCAAATGACCTAGGATTCTGGTTTCTCTCAGGTAGAGCTGATAAATAAATCAAACTACTCTCTCTGTTCCATACTGTTTGTCCGGTCCGCAAAACGAGAACGTAAAAATAATATACAATTTTTGCAAGAAAATTTAATTTTTTTTTTCAATCATTTACTAGATATCGATCATGAGTTCTTTTAACCTATGGAAAAAGTTTGAAATTTGTCTTGAAAGAAATGCATTATTTTTTACTCCTTGATTTACGGACCAGACAAATATTTTGGGACGGAGGGAGTATCTGAATTCGAGCTTATGCAGTGGCGTAGCCAGGAATATACATCAGTGGGGGCATTATAAAAACAAAATCTCTAACGATAGCCAACTCCCGACGACATCCCACCGACCCATGACTTGATGGTCGTTGCTGATGCGGCGTGATTTTCGTGTTTGTTGTTACATCATGTTACAAAGTAGAATTTTCAAGTTTTGGAGTACTATTTTGTTCACCCATGCACCTAAACACTAGGTGAACTTGTGCGTATTACTCGCTGTCCATACTGGGTGAAAATTACTCACTCTTCAATAAATTCACCGAATCTTTACTTTGATATGATTGCAGACATTGATTTTGTGGAGCTTATTTGTGTAACAATTCAAACAAGTCATTCATATTTTAACAAGTATTTAATCTAAAAACATGTGCCTTGCTTTAAATATTTGGTAAACTCAAACTACCAATTTCAAGAAGAAGAAAAAAAAAAAAGAAAAAGAAGAAGAAGGTGCAGTGGGGGCAGGTGCCCCCAGTGGGAATAGAGTGGCTCCGCCACTGAGCTTATGCTAATTGTTTGTAACAAAAACTCATTGGAGATGAATTTGTTAGGCGAATAAACTAATTTGAACATTTTTTAAAAGCTCGTTAAGCTTTGAAAACAAACTTTAACAAGATATACTACCTTGTTCGTTCAGGGTTTTTTTTTTAGGTTGAAATTGCTGTGATTTGAAAATTACAAATAATAAAACAGAAATATCAAGTTGCTGGAGATTGATTGGACTGAAACTCGTTTTAGATCGGCTCGCCTGGTAAATAAGCCAAACTTGAAGACATATTTTCAAGCTCGTTCAGTTTTTGAAACAAGTTCATGAAACAATCCTCTGCTTGAGTTGTTTAGGTTTACCTTTTTTTTCGGTCAAACGAAAATTAGTTGTTTAGGTTTACCAACCATATGTGTAATCTTCTAGGACTGCACTTTCAGTTCGGGCTCATTTTTATGAGATTCGACCCGTTCAGTGCCGATCCTGACATTTTGGAGGCCTAAAACGAAGTTTAAAAAATGGGACCCTTAATGTACATCACAAGCATGACGATGAAAAAGGCTCATTTTTATGAGATTCGACCCGTCTAGTGCCGATCTTGACATTTTGGAGGCCTAAAACAAAGTTTAAAAAATGGGTCCCTTAATGTACCTCACAAGCATGATGATGAAAAATAAATTCAAAACAATGATTATTAGTAGTAGTCAACGAGATAAAAATTCTAATATCATGTACATCATGACAAAAATGTGCAACACAATTCATGAGCACTTTTTTGTATAACTTGGGCTTTCTAAATGGATTTTAATTTTACAGACTTATAATAAAAGTATATACTAGATAATGTTAGGGCCCCTTAGTTTTAGGATATTTTGAGAGTCCCAGAGCGATCGCTTTGCTCGCTTCTTCTTGAGTTGGCACCGGACCGTCCCTTTTTTTTCAGTTGCTCTTGTAGATCTTCGGTGGAATAAATTTAGATTGATCCAACAACCATACGGACCAAAGATAATTAACGACAATTATATTTTTTAAACAAACCATCTATTTGTTAGGACAAATGTGATGAAATCGCATACCTATTTTTTTGTGGTTGCGTGCTCATTTGACAATGATAAAATATTTCTCCTGAAAATAAAAGTATTAGTACATTAATTCGATGTTTTACCTACAAAAATAAAAGAGAGGGAAAAACTGTCCTTAAATAATATTTAATTAGCACATGTGGTAATCTATGTCACGTAATTCAAGAGCGGGAGTTTGAAAGTTTCTTTGAAACACATCTCAACCTACTAAAATTTGTGAGAGCAACGATTGAGAGCTGGAGTGCATGGATTGGCAGCATGAGTGCAAGGCAATTTGAAGATTTATATGACTAAGGTCGGATAGGTTTGTAAGAACAAGTGGCTCTTAACAGAGCTTAATGGAGGAAAATGATTCATGTAGCCGACCCTAAGTCATTGGGACATATGGCTCGGTTTGGTTTGGTTACATGACTAAGGTCGGATATTTGCACCAACAAATTCGTATCTATCAATTGCACTTAAGGCCACAATTGCATCATCTGCATTTACAATCTTAGATTTTCTCTAATTGAAGAAATAAAAGTAGTAGCTAAATTTAAATTATGAAAAAGAGGAAAGAGAGATGCATAACATTATCTTCTAGTATTAATTTGTGACTTCTTTTCTGACGGTCTAGTGGCATTTACAACAGTATCTTGTCATGAATGAAGAAAATGGGCACACAAGGACAAATATGCATAGCATTTTTCTTATTTTCTTTATATGAAAAATTGATCTAGAATGAGCTTATCACGAACAAATACGAGCTCAAACTTAAGCCGCTGATGACAAATGCGACTGTGCTAGACTTGCTATATATAGTCAAAAAAATTTAGCGTCTCCCTTACAATTTTACCATAAGGACTTTAAAAAATTTAACTACATATAGCAAGCCGTTCAAAAAAAAAAAGTTAAATTTTTTGAAGTCCTTATCGTAAAATTGTAAGGGAGAATCTATAATTTGAAGTGCATGAGTGCGTTTGATGATGCCCTAGGATATAAGCAAGACAATAGTAGCTGCGGCTTAACAACTTTTACATAAGCACGTGAATCAGCCGTCGTCTAAAGATCTGATACAAAATACTAACCTAGTCAGCTAGCCTTTTCATGCGAATATTGCCTTTAACTAAAGCAAACAACTCAATCACCGTTAAGATGTAGAAATAAATAGATGTCACCAGGATGTTTTTTTCTTTCTTTGGGTAAATATGTCACCAGGAATCAGGATGTTAAGATGCTTGAACCCTAAACTTGAGAACTTTGTTCCAAGTCTACTAGCGGATAACATAACCAACTCCATTGCTTCGCCCTCTAAGTGAATACTCGATCGATGCTAATTCCACTCATGTCAGGTTGTAGCTTCTTCATATACTAGTACTTTGATCCACGGACCGATATATCTTCTTCCTCTTTTCCTCTGGTATGCATTCAACAGAGCATGCTGAGAAACCACGCCTCACAAACCTGTCAAACACAGATGACAGAGCCAATGATTGCACTAGATCAGTACACTAGATAAACAGTGTAGTGCAAAATGCGATGCCACATTGAAAGAGGAAATTTATTTCCTTTTCTGTTGCTTTTGAGTAACAATCAATTCATACATGTTTAGCACCAGAAGAAACAAATGGCACCCTTAAAGATGAATTGTAAACAGTAAAATAAATCATGTGATATGGAGATGAGCTTTTGACTTGACAATAGGGGTGAAATTTTAACCGGAAAAAACCAAACTAAACTGCCCGAAATGATCAGTTCAGTTCAGTTCGGTTTTGATTTTTGAAATATCAAATTTTGCTTTGGTTTTGATGCATGTCAAATTTGAACCGAGACTAACCGACGGTTATCCTCATCAGAAGACTTAATTTGTGCAGTCCTTCTGGACCCTTGTGTTCGGTACTCACTGTCCATGCATGCCTGGTGCGCATGAAAGAAAACCTGCAAACCCAACTTTTTTCTCTCTCTCTCTTCCCTATCGGAGACTCAATGGCTTCTCTATTTGTTTTTCACTGGCATTACACACTAACTCAATGACCCTAATGCATCTCAGTGCCCTCTCTGGTCTCTCTCGATTTCAGGCCCCTCTCTTCTCTCTGTCTCTCTGCTCTTTCCTCGCGATGTTTGTCTCAGTAATTGTTGGATCATGTGAGTTTATGCAATGTTCCTGAAATTCAACATGCAAAGAATACTGAATGAAAACCAAATGTTCCAGACCAGCTGCGAGTTCTTAAGGTAAATTTGAAACTCTCGTTCCCTAAGTAGTGATTCCTCATCTATGCTACAGTACTTAAGCGATAAGTCAAAAGCCGCTATACTCACGAAGTTCCATTTGCAGAATGTACTTCAATTGTGAATGTACTTCGAAGAGGTTTTTTAAACTCTCTAAGTAACAATTAATACTCGTGGCCAAGCACAAACTAAAGGGTAAGAGAATGCAATTAAATTGTATCGACAATTTGGTCATAACACTGAGCTTAAGGTTCTAGCGTCAACAGTGGCACAAGATTAATTTGCTAGCCATGAAGAAAAAAGTAGGAACTCTTCAATAACATCAAATAAGACACAATGTTACTCGAATAACAATTACAGTTACATTATTTAGGATCATTCCCATTTAGCAGTCATAACCTAACACAGCTAGTATGCATTACAAAAACATGGTGGGACACAAAAAGCATACCAATCTGCAGTCCGGGTTGTAAGCAGGAAAAGCATTTCAAATCCAATTGACGATTCCTTCTTTACAACTTAATCTGTAAAATTCCACTTGTGATGATTATTCAGAAAAGTTGAAAAGGAAACGAAATTCCCAAACAGAGATAAACATTGAGACAAGTTCACCAATTGCCAACTCAGGGAATAAAAACGCTGCAGAAAAGTAATTGCTACATATTCACTACCATACCCAGTAATTTGTCTCCCTGTCCTTGCCCACGGCATTCAGGAGAAACAGCAATAGCAGCAACTTCTCCACATTTTTTTCTAAAGAATGGAAAAGAGCAGCACAAGCGATGATTAGACCCTCCCTCTCCACGTCGATGAACGAATCCAGTGCTTGAAGTAGCTAAAATAGTGAAAACAATGAGTTCCAACTTCCAAGTACCCAATGCGCTGGATTCTTCTAAAGGCAGTATAAGTTGTTTTAAACGGGAAATGTCTGTCATTCTAGCCATCTTTGTTCCTTCATAAAGATCACCAGGAGTGAGAATGAACAATGAGAAAAAATTCAGTGAAACAGTTGATGTGGCAATATAACAAATAGGATTTACTCTTTTGTTCTCAACAAAAAGATATCTTAAGCAAAATAACAGCATCCAGGCCTTGATTTTTTAGTTTTTCACTCACATAACTAAAAAGAATCCAAAAATGATATGACAATCAAATCCCCTGCAACCGCAACTATCTACAAATCCATATCATCCATATCTTGACATCCAACAAACAAACACCTATGCCTCAACTGATTGATCAGCTTTTAAAGCTTGGGCATGCAAAGCTGGGTAAATAAAAGAAAGATCGTTGGTATAGAATGACAAGAAGTCCCTGTTAAATTGTTAATTAGGAATCCAAACATGCTGCAATGTTTCAAATACTCTGCACAGTTCTACCAGTAGCCAATACCCTATGGCCTATATCCAGCAGGTACTGCTCTGAAAAAAGTCAGACCCAGTGTCCAAAGCTTTCATGACAGCAAAGTCTAACTAAACGATTTTCAGCATAGAAATCGATTTCGATATATTAGTCTCTCCTAAGATTCGAATCTTTTTGTCAAATTTGTGGAAGTGGCAACCCAAAACTTAACTATAAAGTATATACCATGAACTTCTCATTGTCAAAGACTATAAAGTCCACAACTACATTTTGTGTGCCCTTAACAAGTATATTTGGACAAGCAAAAGTAACGGATATTCTGCATGAGCAAAAGAATCAGCAATAATAAACTAACAGACATCGTGTAAGAGTGGGTTTTTCTATGTGTCGTCTTCTATTTCTTTATTATTGTTTTTCTTTTAGATGCAAGGGAGACAACCTGAACAGGTGTGCTGTAGTAATGATATGACAAAGGTGAGTAGGTTTCCTTTGTAATTCCAACCGGCCTACCCATAATCTAAATTAAAATAAACAAAGATAAACATCAGTACCCTTGAATAACTACAGATTAAAACGACTCCTACTAATGTTGAAGTCCGGCCGGTCAACAAATTTTGTGATTAGGTTGACGTGTCACTCGAATTTGGACAGGCAAAAACTGTAGGATGTCTGGGTATTATTTTTAGAAATAAAATCTCTGAAAAGGAAAAAAAAACGCGAAAAGCTATTCTCTCTCCCTCTCATCCCAAATAGAAACAAAACGTTAAAAGCTTGCAGAGAGGGAAAAGAGAGCAGAGAAACTAAAAATGGCAGAAGGGAGTAGAAAGAAGAGAAAGGGTGAATGGCTTGGAGAAGAAGCCGAGAGTAGTGCGTCTTTGCAACTATCGACCATTGAACGTCTCCAGATGGATAAAGTTCACGATATTGAAGACAAAGACCTCGTACATGGGAAGCTCGCAAACGGTCTTACCTACTATGTGCACTCGAGCCCGGTTCCTATCTCAACCGTCTTCGCATCTCTGGTTGTAAAAGTAGGGTAAAGTGTTCCATTTAGTAAATTATATTATATGTGTAAATGTATGCATGTGTGGTGGTGTTGTTCGCAAACGGTCAATTTCTCGATATCATCGTCGATAGCCAAAGCCAACGAAGGTGTAGGCAAGGTTTGGGAGGAAAATAACGAGGGATTGGGGAATGTAGGATGAGTAGATGAAGGAAGGGGTGTGGGTGATGAGGAAGTTGACGAAGACATCGACAAAATGACCGTTTGAGAACAACCCCACCACACATGCATACATTTATGCATATAATACACTTTACAAAATGGAACACTTACCCTACTTTTACAAACAAAGATACGATGACGGTGAAGGTAGGAACCGGGCACTAGCGCACGTAGTAGATAAAACCGTTTGCGAACTTCCAATGTACGAGGTCTTCGTCTTCAATATCGTGACTTTGCCCATCTGGAATGTTCGGCAATTGCAAAGACGCACTACTCTTGACTTCTTATCCAAGTCATTCACCCTTTCTCGTCTTTCTACTCTCTACAAACTTTTCGCGTTTTGTTTGTATCTAGGGTGTGAGAGAGGGAGAGAGTATAGCTTTTCGCGTTTTTCTTTCTTTTCGGAAATTTTGTTTCCAAAAAGAATACTCAGACATCCTACACTTGTCGCCTGTCCAAATTTGAGTGACACGTCAACCTAATCACGGTTTGTTGACCGACCCCACTTCATCATTAGTAGGAGTCGTCGTTTTAATCCGTAGTTAATTAAGTAAGCTCTAATAATGCTCAAAAGAAAATTATTAATTAGCTCTACGTATGGATTCTTTTTTACATCAAAAGTAAAAAGAAGATAAAAGAAAAAGAGAACCATTTTTAGGGGTATTTGAGAGCTTATCTTTGTCCAAAAAATTTCAGCAATCCTTCTCGAGATATGGAAGCTTATCAGGTCCCCCACCTGAATCTAAAGTGAGGCATAGGTCTTGTGCAATCTAATCCCGACTTTATCATTCAATATAAGCTTTCTTTTCATGTGTTCATCAAGTACCCTATTGCTCCAGTAAAACCTACACTTTCCCATACTCTGTTCATGATTGTGGCCCAAGAAAACCCGGTTTAACCTCTACTTTCCATCTGCGTATAAAGAAACATGATGGCGAGTTGGACAACCAATTTTTGTTTGTGGCCGTGGTTTGACCGGGTTGCTTGTTCTCACCCTTGCCTTTCCAGAACAAGTGCGTTCAAAACTTACATGCCTCAAGTTTCCATCTCTCCCCTTTTGCGACATTCTTTTAGCTACAACAAACCCATTTTCTTTAGCATATCTTGCGTAATACAGATAAGCTTCGTTTGATGTGTCAAATTCCATTCCCACCTTTGGTTCCTCAACTCTATTTTCACAAATTTATGTTGCCTATTTTCCATCCTCGTTAGTATCTAACTCACCACACCCTTTTTTTCAAGAACCACTCGACACCTCTTCTTCTTCTATGTCTCCACAAAATTTAAAATAAAATCAAGACTAACTAAATTATGTTCACCTATTGCCCAAAAAACCATGTAAAGTAAAATAAAGGATGGGAAAGATACCTTCAAAAACCACTTTGGTCATCTGGAGGAGGCCTTACTGATGGAACAGACTCCGGTGACATGAAAGACCATGGTGATGGTAATGGAAACATCAACTACTGGCAAAAAAATAAACTAAGCTATAATAAGCATGGTTATCACAACAAAATGGGTAATGATGCTGCCACCACAATTAGCTTAAATGTGACTACCTCTAATTCTAGACCAGAAAAAGGGATTTTCGTTCCAAAATGGCTATTTTTCGAACACCTAGCAAGCAAGCTTGATTTAAGCTACAAAACTGAATCGAGTCGAACCAAGATAGACAAACAAATAAGGAAATAAAAGTGAATCGATCAAAACCAAGTTAGCTGTAAACTAATAAAAAAAAAAAACTGTGTGATTCTGGGCTGGGATTTCAATCAGCAAAAATAACTGGCAGCGGCTTGAGAGAGAGAGAGAGAGACCTTGGCCATGGGTGGGTTTGGCGTCGTTGGTTGCGAAGGGTGGCGCCTGGGGGAGGCGACCTTCGGAAACGGTTGCATCGGTGGCCTCCGGCAGTGGAGTTGAGGCGCTTCCGATGGTGGTGGTCGTTCCTCTCCCTTTGTACGTTAGGTCTGGTCAAAGACTCAAAACGTGAGTTGGGAAAGTGGGAGAAACGAAGCGAAAGGAAAATTAAGAGGAAAATTGCACTATTCACACATAGATTTACTGGAGTATTTTCTCTCCTCCTCTCCCAACCAAAGAATGGGAGTGAAAATTTTTAATTTTCCTTTTCTTTCTCTCACTTTTCTCAAGTTATATACAAACCCAAATTAAAGCTTGTTGAGTCCTTACTAGGGGTGCATGCGGTCTGGATTGATCTAATTCTTTAAAAAATCAGTAATCGGATCATTCTAAACCATTCTAAAAAATTAAGAACAAAAATCTTGCCAATATATATGTGGAATCTAACTAGAACCAAATCACAAGATTGGTTCGGTTTTGGTTTGATTCCGGTTCTATCTAATTAGCTTCCAAACACCACCATGTTCGTTTTGGTATTTGGATTTTGGATTTTGAGTAATGAGTGGAGAGAGAAATGAAAGTAATAATTGAGAGAAAATTTATAAGAGACCATGCGCAAAGAGTGAATTCTAAATTCTAAATTTCCAAACGAACAAAAATCCATAAGGATAATAGGATAAAGTAAGGATTATAGAAAGGTATTTTGCTGGAATAAAAAAGGAATGAAGAAAAGAATTAAAAGAATATAACATCGGGATTTGGTTGGGTAAAGTATATCGCGGAATCTGGAAAATAGATAAATATTCAAGTAAGAAAAAATAAAATTGCGTACACTCAATACTCTTAAGAATACTTAATAGTTTGGATTCCTATAAATATACCACTAGTATATTAAAAAAAACTCTAGCAAATTAGATTTCTTCTTTAATAAATTAACTGTAGCAAGGAAAAGATTAACTTACCAAATAAAATACATAATTATATGGATTATTTTTTTATATATTAGTTCTAAACGGTCTTGTTCAGTTCTAACCACAAATCTTTAACTGAAAATCAGTAACCAAACCAAAATTAACGGTTCTTATTTTTTGGAACCATAACCTGATCAATAAACACAGAATCAGACCAAATAAGATGGTTCGGTCCGGATCAATTCGATTTTGTGATTCAGGCGGTTTTCTTGAGCACTCCTAAGTCAGTACACGCATGGACGGAGCCAGAAATTTCATCACGCAGGGGCAATTGTGCATGCGAGAATAAAATATAAATACACATGCATAATGATGTAAATAAATTAAAACTCAAAATAACGTAAATACATAAATCAGTTTAATTAATGGGATCGATCTTGATGTATGTGTCTTGTTTTTCTTTGTTGTCCATCTTCTTCTTCTTTTCATTCATCACAACTGGATGAATTCGGTACATGGGCTTTCATGTTACCTAATTTTACCAGTCAAAAAACAAAGAATTAGTAGCAGTCTAGAACAATAATGGGAAAAGACATATCTACAACTTAAATTTCACCAAAATTACTTAGGATTTCCAAAATCTCTTCCCCTCCGTCGCTATTTTCTCGAAATTGCCTTTGAAGTCTTAACAATTGGGGATGTTTGTGCCAAGAGAGAGAGAGAGGATTTGGTGTGCCATTGAGATTTTAGAGCAAATAGAAATAAAACTGTAAAACACTAAACCCATCTAACGAAAGGTGGAAGTTTATTACTTAAATATTCACAATATTAACTCTATAGTTCTATTTTTTGTTATATTTTAGACCTCAGCCCTTAACCTTTAGTAATTAATGTTGGTATCCTCGTATTTCAAAGGTTAATATTATTATTATTTTTCAAAATTCTACACAGGGACGAGATATATACTTTCATAAGAATATATATATTTTTACATATAATAATAGTGTGCCCTTACTGGCCCCTCCCTAGCTCCATCCTAGAGTACATGTGAGGGGTTGTGTTTTTGGATTATTGTGTATATGGCAAAGATAGAGAGAGCTGCTCGTTTTTGGAAACGAATTTTCTAAGGCCCAAGCATTAGGCCCAAACGTGACAACCCAACTCTAAGACAATACCCCGAATCTAAGCCCACTATCTAAGCCCACTGGTAAAGCCTGGCTCATCAGAATTGGCCTGTTGATGAGTTAAAGCCCATGGGTCTGGGCCTGAAATTACTAGTCTGTTTTGACAACAAAAGCTTATATCAAACGAGTTCACCTACTTTCGATAGAGGTGCTAATCGAGCTAACAAGCCGAACACAGTATTGCTCAAGTTTGGCTCAAAATCTCTCTACACCTGGGCAAACTCGAACCAAGCTTGATAGTTATTTGGGACTAATCTTTCAACCTTGGCTCACATTTAGACTTTTGTTATCGTGGTAAGCTTGGCTTTGCTTGGCTTGGCTCGTGAAGTGTGCAATCTCGAGATTTCAAGCCTATGTTAATCTCATGAAGTTCCAAACGACAAAAGTTGAAGAAAAAAACTGTACTACCACACCTGCACAAAACTGAATGCCCAGTCTTTCATCGTGTCTATAACTTTCCAAACACTAGAAAAGCAATTTGTCTGACATTTTCATAACTCGCTGAAGAAATTCTCTCACTCGGATATGCAAGATAATAAGAATTGCACGAGATAGAAGTTATAAAGAAAGGAAATGTGCTATTCCTAAATAACTTACTCATCTTTCCCATATTACTGGACTTGTCCCTTGTTTACGAGCAAAACACTCGTACGATGGAGATCGGCTCAAATTTCTGAACAAAAAATCGGAAGTGATTTAACTCTGCATGTATTTTTTCAGAACAAGTTTGAACGTGCCCAAAGTTGAGCCGAGTTCCAACGAGGTGTTCGGTTCCATAAGCAGCGCTAGCTTGCAAGGAGTTCACAATTATCCTCTTTTAGGACCAGAAGAACATAATAACGAGGAATTGAGATTTCAAACATTCTGTAGATCTACAAGGAAGTAACCAACCTAGCAAACACAAATACAATTCCAGAGAGAGACCATACAGCAGGCAATAAATATTGAAATCTTGACTTCAACGAAAAAATTATCATGCTCAATCCCGTCGCGTTCCTATACAGCTGTTGCTAATCAAAATAGAAGGTTGAAGTATTCAGTAATGTCATAACGTATTGAGATCCAAAGGCAAATGTTGGTAGAAAAGGAGCAACTCTCCTGCAACTGTTCTTCATCCAGGTGTGGTGCCTAATCAACACTGAACTTTTCAGTATTTAAACCGAGTTTTTGCCGACACATCTTTTTCTCAGATCTATCAAGGTAACAAACAAAAGAACTCCAATTTAAAAAATAAATATCAATAAGCGAACCCTAGATAATAAGCAAAACTGACCAATCATAGTAACACAGAATAACCAGGTCTACATGCTTCAAGCTCATCAAATAACATCACAACTGCCTAAATGTTTGAATACAATAACACAAAGCCATTGCCAAGCAAGATTCTTCTGAAAGAAAAACAGATATCTAGAGGTACAACTCAAAAAAAGACTGTCTCAGCTTGAAGATTCACAGGTCTTGCACACTCAAACCTGAAAAAACATGAAGAAACAAATAGAAAAAACAATTAGACAAAATAAAAAAACTTGATAAAATAAATCCATTTTCTGTAACAAAAAGTGAAGTACAGATGCATAGGCAAGAGGCCGCCCGGCATGCCTTACAGTTACAAGGAACTCAAGACAGAAAAAAAGAAGACTGGAAAAAAAAGCCTTTCATATTATAGTATTAGAAAAGCATGGACACCTCTTGTTGATGTGCATTTCAAGTGTAAAGAAATGTAAAGTAAAAACTCTTAAGAAACGTCAGTGAACTAAATGATTACTGCTTCCGCTGTTAGTAAGTTGTAAATTCACGTTCGAAATGGAAGAGTAACATGTTTCAGTATCTCCCGGAAACTGCTTATGATCAATTAGTTTTTGATAAGCAATTATGAAAACCAAAACCATTGGGATGGGTTCAACACATTCTAAATTCAAATAGCATTTTGAAAACACTCTATAGATCCTCAAACTATTTGGCCAACACTTCCAGATCTGTGAACCCATCAAGCACATGCTATCCATTCCTACCTAGATCACTGCCTGAAAAATTCACAGTTTGCACAACCAAGTAAATGTGCCTTTGGGCAACTATATGGCGGTAGATAAAACACAAGTGAATACGGTCGCAAACTAACCTGGAGGAAGGGATTGCTTCAACTTATCAGCCTTCTCCGAGTCAAACACACAGAGTGTGTAGAGGTACTTGGAGCAACGAACCTTGAACTTCACAACATCTTTGCTCCTCTTGATTTTCACGGAACGTGCATCCTTCCTTCTGGCAGTTAGAAGGAAGTCCTTGATCTCATGGATTTGCTTAGGCTGTGCATTTGAGAGAGAGAGAGAGAGAGAGATTCACCAACATGAACAGAATCAGCAGTTAGACAACATCTGAGGCTCCAAATGCATATACATTACGAAACATAAACACCACAATTCCAAAAGCAGCTTTTAGATTGACTACAATACTCTTCGCATGGATAATAGGCAAAGAATAACCATGAACATTCAAGTTATAACTAGTAATTTACATTGCCTATTAGAGGGAACAAATCAACAGTAAGTCCAACATAAATCTAACACCGAAATTATACTTCAGCAACATTGTTTTACAATTGAGAGAGAAATATTGCACTCCAACTAGCTTTTGAATTTTATATTCGTATATTCGGAGAGTACCATCCTGATGTCTGAAGTTGGTGCGTGAAGGGTCTACTAAACCTTCAAATTTCTGACAAAAAATACACTGGAAAATGCTCTAACATAACACTACAACATGCATTGCATTCTCTGATATAGAAAATTTGTACTCCTCACTTGAACAAGAGTGAAATCATATTTATTGCAAATAATACATTATAATGTATTAAACATAATAACAAGAAAGACATATTATTTGTTTTTTTTTTTTTTTGATAAGTAGACATATTATTTGTTTGTTCCAGGGATATGCAAGAAAGAAAATGAAAAAAAAGGAACTCACTTCACATCACATGGATACAGTATTGCCTCTAAACTGAACAGAATTTAAATGGTAATAGCTTCTGAAGTCAAGGAGGGCGGAGGGGTGGATGAACCCGGACAACAGCCCTGCCCAAGCTTCAAGTTTTGTTCATAGTTATAGTAGAATCCTTGTAGAAACTTTGAAATTATATAGGTTCGTCAACCTAATGGTTTCTTTTGAAATCTAACACCTGCTCATCCAAAATTGGATTCTGATCCATAGAGATGTAAGACTAGCTTCGATTATTATATGTTTTTCCGTAGTACCTTTGTAATTTATATGGGCACAATAGTGACTTCGAATGTTCAAAACAAAAATTTATAACGTTCCCCCACCCGTCACTCAAATTCTGTGTTTGTCCCTATCTAAGTGCCAAAACACTTGTAGAGCCACTCCATGAAGTTCAACATACAGAAGAAAACAATACAAATTAATCCCAGAGGTCTAGGTTTTCATTTCGTCATCAACACAACAAACTAGCTCATCAAACAACTGACTGAATCGGATCAAAAAAAAAAAACTGACTGAATTGAAATAGACTGTCACAGAAAATGAAAAAACTTCAATCACATCCACACACGCACACAAAAAAAAAAAAAAAAAAACCCTAACCACATTTTCACTCTACAACATGGTTTGAGAAACTAATTTAAATCACAAAAATCCGGAAAATCAGAAATTAGATATCAAGCGAATCAAATATAATCCTAAATAACAATTGAATCCACGTTTACTCAAACACAAGCAGTCCTATACGTTTACTTTTACACATGATTCGAAAAAAACTTCTCATTTTCGCGAATTAAATCGAAACAAAGTAACACTATATTCAGCCATAGATCAACAAGTAGAGATCAGCCACTTAAATGTACATATCTAGAGAGAGAGAGAGAGTACCATTTTCGTCTGGTGAAGGGCGAAGCAGCCGCGTTGAGAAGCCAAAGTTTGTGACGCTCTCAAAAGTGGAAGCAGCAGTTTTTATATCGTACAGTATGAGCTAAAGCACCAAAACCCTAGTGAAATATTTACCAATTTTAACCCTGATGATATTTCGTTTGCCAATTTTAACCCTCGTGAAATTTTTACATAGCAGTATGATCCTTCGCAGTGGATGGGCCTAAAGGTCAATATTTACGGTATTTCTCACAATGAATTTTTATTGCTCCCTCTGTCCTATGAAAAATGGTAGAAATTTTCAGCATTCACACGTTTAATAAAAAAAAAAAATTATGTTTTTAAGATCTCACTTAGTTTGGCTAAATAGAGTTTTTGAAATATGAGAAATATAATAAATTTTAAGTGTAGATAATTTTTTGAAGTTGCGAATCTGGAAATTGGACAATGTTTGTGGGAGGAATGAGCATTACTTTAGGATCATTTTTTTTCCAAGTAAAATTTTTCTTTTGATTAAGCTTTTAAATAAAGAGATTAATGAGATTTTTTAAAATTTCACAAATGAGGGAAAAGTATTCATGAATTTTTTCCCCTTGTTTAGATAAGGGTTGAGCCTAGTCGAAAATTTATGAAAGCTATTGATTAAATGGAAATCATTAGGTTGACCGTGCGTGTAAAAATTTTCACTCAAATTTTTTTTTTTTGTATTATACTTCCTCCATCCCAATTTATATATCCTTTACGGGAATCCGTGCATTTTCAAACCTCCAAAAAATATGATTTTGTGTATATATATGTATTATGTTTATTTTTTTACACCATCTTAAAATACTCAACGAGTACTTTAAATTGGTGTAAAAATTTTTGAAAAATAATATATACAAAAATATATATATATATATATTTTGGGGTTTGAAAATACGCGGATTCCGGTAGAAATATTTAAATTGGGACGGAAGGAGTAAAAGGAACATTTTATCATGATTCTTAGTTTTGAGTTTTAGGTGATTTAAAATTTATGCCGCACTACAGAGTGTCTTACAGACCCATTTCCAAAATTTATGGTTACCAACTTACCATCGTAACCATCCTATCTTTGAATTTCCCGGTCAAAAAAACGATTTCATATCTTTGAATTTGTACGAGTGAGTTAATTAACAAACAAACAAACAAACAGTTATCCTAAAACCCAAAAGCCAATGGGGTTCATTGCATTGAGTTTGGACCAACTGTCCTAAAGTGTATAGGGCCTCAAATTATGGGCTTCTTATAGGTTGGTTAATATAAATTGGATTTATTGGAACTTGAAAGAGGCAAAGACGAATGAAAGACCCTTTTAATGGGCTCACATAGAACTAGTCCATAGACCACCATAGTTATATGGAACTTCGAGGTTGATAACAATATTGGGCTTTGAACCCCCAAAGGCCTAAACTAACCATCGGCTGAAGGAAAGGAAAACTAGAGTCTCTCAAGAGCTCCTTCTCGCATGTCTGCCTCCAAAAGAGGGATGATTTCTTCTGGTGGAATGACGTGCGACACCATTTTATCTTCTTGGTCAACTCTCTTGTTTGCAAGTCTGCCTGCTATCTTGTTCCCTTCGCAAAGTGTGTGCTTCAGGTGCATCATGTTAAAGCCATGAGTGCTTTGCATTGTTTGACAAGGACTATGTGAGGAGAGCGCTCAGGTGGTTATTCATTAATAAGAGTTATTGCCGCTGTGGAATCAGAGTCCACTCCATAGTCTCCATTCCTTGATTTTGGATTAGCTCCAATCCTCTGAATAATCCCCAAAGTTTGTCTTCCAAGCTTGTGCAGTCTTCAAGTCTTACATAAAAGCCAAGAATCCAGTGACCTCTTTCCTCCCTAAAGACACCACAGAAGCCTATTGGTCCTAGGTTTCCATGGTAGCTGCCATCCGTGTTCAACTTCATTTTACTGGTCCCTGGAAAAATCACGAGTCTTACAGGTCTATGATTTGCACATGATATCGATATAAAGCTCTGAGATATCTCACCAGCAAAAGCAAAACTTCTATGATAAATATAAAGCCAAATTTTCCAATTAAGAGTAACCATGAATAAAACACTACGAAAGTATAACCCCCTGAAAAGGTGTTAGCATGCGGTGTAAAGTCAATCCCTCCAGTCTTGCAAACCGTCTGTCTGTGGTCCCTGAAAGTTAGGAAGCTGCATCCACACATTATCAATTAAATGGCTATCAAAAATTAAAAATAAATGTTTCAAATATTCTTCCCTTTGCATTGTTACAGTGGCAGTTACCATTGTTGGAAATTAGTAAGGAAATAATACTTTTGTGCACTCGAAAATAGATTAGAAACTAGTATAATAATACACTTGTGTGTAATCGGAACAAATAAGTTAGAAACTAATGGAAACTGTATGAACAAATGAATTAAGCCAATGGGAAACAGATCTTACAGTAACAGTAAAAGGAAAATTACAACTCACAAATTGCAGACACCGACGAAGATGAAATATAGATCGAGTCCAGCGATGGATCCACTACTACAATAATCGTAAAAGATGACAGTTTAAAAATGTCATTAAACATGAAAGATGACAGTTTTGAAACTGTCATCTATGGAGCTGTCATTAAAAGTCTGAAGCTTAAAATGACAGCTTAGAACTGTCATCAATATCTATAAAGATGACGCTTTTTAAATGTAATTGAAAGTAGAAGATGACAGTTGTGAAACGTCATTAAAGTGCTTTAAAACTGTCATCTTTTCGAAAGATGACTTTTTTAAAGCGTAATAAAAAAGTCAAAGATGACAGTTTTAAACTGTCATCTTTTATGTCTTTTATCCTAAAAAAAAATCACAATTCTAGTTCTAACTCAGAATCATTAAAAAAAAATAAAAAAAAAATGCATCCATTAATGAATAAAGATGTATACATTGATAAATTAAAATTAAAATATGCACTAGTACTAGGGCTGTAATTGAGCCGAACCGAGTCGAGTTTTGAGATGCTCAAACTCGGCTCGCTACATTTTTACTAGGCTCGAGCTCGAAACGAGCTGTGGAGGGGAGCTCGAGCTCGGCTCAAAATTAATTTCCTAAGCTCGAGCTTGGCTCGTGTAAGCTTGACACATCAGCATAAGGGAAGTAGGCTGAGGGTTATAGTAATGCTGTGCTTATATAAGTTTCTCTCTGTGGTAGTTTTGCAAAACTTCCGATGTGGGACTACTGCAAAAGGCTTTGGTGGGAGTTACTTGTCCCACATCAAAAACTTATGTATTCGCTAAAATAAATTTTCGTTCTTTCCATTTCCCCCCCCCCCCCCCCCCCAAAAAAAAATCGTTCTTTTAATGTCACATTTAATAAAAAACTGACATTTAAAAGAAATAATAGTTATGTCAGTTTTTAAGAAAGTGACATCATAAATATATTAGATCACACTTTAGGAGAAACTGACATTAAAAAGAAATAATAGTTATGTCAGTTTTTTAGAAAGTGACATCATAAATATATTAGATCACACTTTAGGAGAAACTGACATTAAAAAGAAATAATAGTTATGTCAGTTTTTTAGAAAGTGACATCATAAATATATTACATCACACTTTAGGAAAAACTGACATTAAAAAGAAATAATATTTATGTCAGTTTTTTAGAAAGTGACATCATAAATATATTATATCACAGTTTTTTGGATGACTGACATTATTTACTTATTGTAATATTTTTAATTACAGTTTTTTCAAAAAGCGACATCTTTTCACTTTTCCAAGCGTCATCTTTTACGATTATTGTAGTAGTGATCACTGTGTACTTAAAGCAGATTTCGCCCTCGCCAAGGTGCATGCTCACGATTCTGGACGTCCGCTTCCCAGGATGCAACGATCTTTACGCACGCAAACGCAGCACTTCGAATGCGTGCCCCGTGAACATAACTATGCAAAACTCTCTCGGACTCTATATGCGAAATGTATGTGTGTGCTCTGTGGATTTTTGATACATAAAATGGCTGGAATGAATATGTATTTATAGGTAATCGATCAAGAACCTGTCCGAAAGGGTACAAAATTGGTTCATAAAGGGGTCACAAACGAGAGGGTGCAATGGTTGGAAATCCAACTGTTGCAACGTTCCATATGCATGCACTGGTTTGATTCAAACCGAACAGCCACACCTGTTCGTTGGAAATTAAATTGGGCTAGAGTAAAATAACTTTGGCCCAAGCAAGCCAAGTCCAATTTATTTTAATCAAAGTCCGACCCGAGCGAGACGGGCAGTTCCTTCTATACTGAACGACCAATTTCAAGACCCAATTTCTTTCACATCTTAAAATGGCTTTATGCCCCAAAGACTATAAAAAAATCTTTCTCAGACCCAATTTCTTTCACATCTTAAAACGGCTTTCTGCCCCAAAGACTATAAAAAAATCTTTCTCAGACCCAATTTCTTTCACATCTTAAAATGGCTTTATGCCCCAAAGACTATAAAAAAATCTTTCTCAGACCCAATTTCTTTCACATCTTAAAATGGCTTTATGCCCCAAAGACTATAAAAAAATCTTTGTCAGAAACCATTTTTCTAACAACCATTAACAGTCAGACCACGAATTAAACGTGGATGGTTCGTGAGTAATTTTCCCATGCATGCATATCCAAAGAAAACGTTTTACTTTAGCATGTTCTTTCAGAGACCAAATCCATTTCCAGTACTTCACAATGGAGGGAGAATTATCCGAAATGAAGTTGTCCAGGATACCTGTTAGTTTTTTAGTTGATTTGTTGTTGTTTTGCCTTTAGATTTCAGCGATGCTTTATTGTTTGCAGGTTTGAGCTGTGGATCTCTTTTGATCCTCTGTTAATCTAGATTGAGATTGGTTCTTAACTCTTATGTACCGGCGTTATCGCGGGACCTGCTTCGGCAGTAGGTACCTGAGATCGACGTTTAAGTTGCTTTGGTTCTCTCCTGTATTTGTTCTGAAATCTTTTGCCCGATGGGCTTGAATGAATGACTCATTCAAAAAAAAAAAAAAAAAAAAATTAATAGGCAGATTTTACCGAGAAGTTGCCTATTGCTAGAGAGGATCCAACAAGGGGAAATCAGTGTTGATGGTATTGACAATGTGGGCCACCTGGGAATCATGACCTTGCTGATGGTATTGACAATGTCAGTACAAAATACTCCGTATTGGTTTAAGGAGAGGTATATATGTCCCACTCTTTGGAGAAAGGATCAGAGTAGAAGAAATAATAATTCACATTATTGTACTCCAAACCAAACATAAATTCATGAAAATTAATCCATTTTCACTATGCGCGGAAATTTTCATTCATGAATATTTTTCGTTGTGCCAATCAAACACACAATCAATTTGAGGAGGAAAACTCCGAATTTGTATTACTCAAATCAAATAGTACAAACCAACTGGTGATGACTCTTGCATCTCATTAAGAGGTTAGGAGTTCGAGACTTCTCACCTGCGTGTGGGTGTTCTTCTTTTAGAAGGTTTTTCCTTTCTTTTTTTCTACCCTATTATGGGCTTATTTCTTGTATTGATTGAGTTGATGGCTTGGTTATCTCGTAGATTCTCACAATTGATATAATATCTCGGATTTGTACTTTTACTTTATATCTAACTAGTGTTTGCCCGTGCCTACGGCACTACGACACGAGCATTTTTGTAAAATATATTTTTGTTTTTTTATGCCAACGCCAGAAGTCAAGCAGTGGGTAAAAAAAATCGATGACGTTTTTGTAATATATTTGTAAGAGTGTGTATGTTTTCTTAAGAAAGTTGGAGAGCACACCTCATCCATTGGATCAAATGAATCTCAGCCCTTGGATCAACTTGTGTTTGTGCGGAGGCCCACACCCTTGTGTTTTATTAGGTAGATGTAAAAATGATCTTTTCTATCTACTGAAAAAAAAAAATCATGAAAAACATCTCTCTCTCAGACTTTCCGAAAGGTTTGAGATGTTGTCACTGGTTGTTCTTCTAAATAAGTCACTTTGGCTTATTTTTTTGTCCTTATTCAAATTTTTTTTCGTATCACTTGGCTTATCATCATTTTTTTGGGGATTATTGCATCCTCATGACAAGAGGAATCTAAAAAGTAAATTTTTTTGATCGAAATCTAATTTTTTTTGAATAAAGACGAAAAAAGTGGCTTATTGGCTTATTTTCGTCTTTATTCAAAAAAAATTGGATTTCGATCAATTTTTTTTACTTTTTAGATTTCTCTTGTCATGAGGATGCAATAATCCCCAAAAATATGATGATAAGCCAAGTGATACAAAAAAAATTTGAATAAGGACAAAAAATAAGCCAAAGTGACTTATTTAGAAGAACAACTCAGGGTTCTTTGGTACTATTCCGCTTTTTTTTTTAAACTCAAATATAATTAAAAATAATAATAATTTTTTAATTTTTTTGGCACCGTTTAAAAGATTTCAATGAGATCTATCAAATAAGATCTATATTGGTAAGAAAATTATTTGCATAAATACATGATTTTTGAGCTTGAAATTACCTTCTTTTTCTAAAAGTTTCTTTTTGAGAAACTAGAACACCCTTGAATATCCAGGTGCCGTTCCTAATCATTGTGAAACTACCATTAATTATACCCATGAATCTTTTAAATAAACCCTAATTTCGTTTTTTTTTTTATCAACAAAAGAATTTTATTAATCTCCGAATAGAAAGTTACAAAAATTAAACGGAAACGGGAAGAAAGCGGCATCACAACCAAAAACCTACATCTCAACCATGTTGGCACCTAGGCTAAGGACAATCATATATATGCCACCCGCTATCAAAGAAACATAATTTCGTTGTTTAGTCCTATATGTCAAAGTTGCACGTGTTATGATCAAAACCCAAATCACATAACGCGCGTGCATGAGCTCATGAGCTTTGCGAGTATAAGAGCATCTTTCGAAAGCATTCTAAGAGGCCCTCGTGTGCAACAAAATGCTTTGAAGTATGATCATATATGCTTTATTATTTTCTCTAGTCGAGACTGGGGAAGGATCAATCCTAGGGATGGCCATCTCGGTCGATTCGTCTGTATCCGATCCGTTATTCCTTCCGAACGGATCGGATTTTTAGGGGATTTTTCGGATATCGGGGTGGATTCGGAGGTAAGTCTGTCCCCGCCCCGATCCGTCCTGAATCCGATCTCCATTCCCGATCCACCCCGATCTGTCCCCGAATACTCTGTTTGATCAAAAATTTGGTTTTTTTTTCAAATTCGGATATCCTAATCTCCGATCGGATCTCCGTTCTCCGTTCGGGGTGGGGATATGATGGTGGACCAAAAATATATCCGATCTGGGATCGGGGCGGATTCGGAGGTCAGGTGGAAGGTTCGAATTCGGATATGTCAATATCCGCCTCCGATCCGCTCCGTTGCCATCCCTAAATTCAATCCAAAGTTCCACACGTTTTTTTTATGAAAACGGAACACGCTGAAATTGGATACAAATCTATAATACAAATCGCGACGGTGTGGTGGCCCACACATTTTTCTTACATAAATCTTGACTGTTGGCTTAAGACACATTTTTCTGCACAAATCTCTACCCTTCATTCAACCCTTGGCGTTGAATAGCTCAGATTGATTTCATCCGACGTTTGAGAGTTGCTCAATATGGTTTCAGTCGAATTTTTGGTAATGATTGGGTGGATTAGAGTTGCTCATTACGGGAAGATTATGGACTATAATTACGGTCATACAAAGACTGATTTATACGAGATTTTTGGTAATGATACTGAAATTGCCGTTGATTGGCGTTGATTGGGTGAGAATATAATGACATGCTATTGAAAAATACAATGACATGCTATAAATCAGGTAAGATAATAAACATGCTATAATGCCGTTGATTGGTGGCGTTGATTGGGTGAACAAATTTTGGTAATGATATATTTGCCTTTGGGTGGAGGTGAACAAATTTTGGTAATGATTAATTTGTTCAAAATAACGAATTTTGAACAAAATTTTGGTTAATTAAGTCGAATTTTGGGTGAACAAATGTCTCTCTCTCGATCTCTCTTCCTAATCGTTTTCTTTCTGGTTCTCTTTCCTGTCTCCCTGACTCTCGCCCTCTCTCCAGTTCTCTCTCCACAGGTATGGCTCTTTGTTCTCGATCTCTTTTTTTGAACAAACGGTTGCGGCGGCTGTGAATCGAAAAATTAGTTGTTTAGAAAATTAGTTCTTTGTTCTCCACTCACTATGAATTCTCTATCCAGTTCTTTTATTCCCATGTCTTGGAATATCAAAGCTTCCAATTTAATTTATAGCACAGTAGGCGTCCGTGTTCTCATTTCAATTTTGCGTATCGATGAAAACAAATAGGTTGGTGTGTGCCCTTTTTTTCAAAGCAGGATTTTTACATACTCCAAAGCAAGATTTTCCTCCATTCAATTGCTATGAAAGCATTTTACTAAGAAGTACTGGAACCAGGTACATAAGGCTTAACCTATCTGTTCCCAAATTACATTTAAACAAATCGAATTTTGAGTAAAAGATGACAATAACTCAAATAAATCTTACACAATCTTAAGTGTCTCCAATGTTCACAACGGCGGAATTGCTTTTTTGGATCTTCTGATAACCTCGATCGACACCGATAGAATTTTGTTGTATTTCTACTGTAAAGTTATGAGTGTTTTTTTTTTTACCTGATCACGGGTACGATTGTTTGCGTGAAGAAGAGAAAAGAAGATAAGAAAGCATTAGGTTGAGGTTGAGGTTGTGAGTAAACTATTTTATTTTTTTTACCTGATCATGGGACAGGTACGATTGGCATTTGTTCGGTTTTGTTGGCGACGTCGACGATAACCATTAGTGTAGTATCCCACTGTACTAGAGATTGTAGTATTTCCTGATCACAGGTGCGATTGGCTTTTGAATGATTTGCCGTTGGCATGGGTTTCTAAATGGGTTTTGAGATACTTTGTTTAAGTAGTTTGAATGTGTTCAGTTTATTTTGAGATACTGTTTGGATATGAGTAAAAGCTTAACATAGTGGTGTTATATTGGTTTGATTTTGAAAATATTATTCTTTTTTCTGCCTCTTACATCTATTGTGAAAAAGAAGGCTCAATGGCCCAAGAAGAAAAAATTTACACAAACTTCTGCCACGGGAAAGGAAATTGTACCGGTATGATTTTTTGTCTTTTTGTATAGTTTTTATAAAAAAAAAAAAAAGGTTCGACCTCTTTCAAGTCTCTCTATTAACTCCATGCAGGATTGACCTCCTCTACAAAGGAAAAAAATGTATGTGATGAGCAAAACGTCAATGTTATCCGTAGCAATGAGGTAAGTCCATCAATTTGTTGACAAAAAAAAGATGTCCATCAGTTCCATACATATATATTCACTATTTTCTTTCGTAAACTTTGACAATACACCGTACCTTACTTTTATAGGACGAACGGAAACAAGAATCGGTTCAGGCAAAACAAATGTCAGATAGAGGGAAAGAAAAGGCAACTTATGCCATGGGAAATGAAAATGAACGGGTATTGACTATTTCATTTCTCTAAACTTCTTTAGAATCAAATAGATATGTCATCTTCTGATTATTTTTTTAACATTTCTTAACTGACTTTGTACATTCACATTCAACCTCTTTGAGACAAAAATATTGGAATAGTAATCCATGATGAGCGGGATCACAATGTCATCCATGTGGAGAATGGAAATCAAAATTCAAGGGTATAATTTGCCTTTCTTTTGGTAGTTTTAAAAATTATCCGGAGTCGAATGACAAACTATGAAAGCATCTCTAAACTACACCTGTCTTTTTTGAGTCTAATCTAACAACGTCATGCGAATAGTTTAATTTTTTAAATGCATTACGTGTTTGTAATTTGAAAAATTTCCAATTTTAATGTGTGCTTTTTCATTCTCCTACTTTAGGCCCAAGCTGGTAATATGTTATCAAAAGTGACATTGGCGCAACGTGCACGTTGAAAACGAGAAAGAAAAACAAAGCGTTGTACAATTGGGCCAAAGCTTGCCAGGAAATTGTGAGCATTCTGGCAAATCACGGATATTTTCTAGCTTTCCTTTGGTAGCATCATGCAATTTTCTAGCTTTCTTTTGATAGCTTCATGAGTGATCCAGTGCACAACTATGTTTTTCCATACATAGTTCGCACTTCGCATGAATTTGTGAGAGATAGGAATTCTCATGATTGTAATGTTCTTTAGGTTCTTAAAGTCGTAGCATTGAGCAGCCCTTCTAGAAAGTAGTAGTATTGTAGGAAATGATGTTATTCAATTTTCCAATTGCTCACGTTCAATTTTTGGTTACAAATTACAGAATTCATAGCCAGCAAGGGCAGCCAACAATTTTGTCGCTAGCACTTCAATTGAGAGCCCATTTACGAGGACTAGGAATTCACCAACTTCAGACAATGATGAGCTTATATGTATACGGAGTTCTATGTATATCCCAGTCACTATTTTTTCTCCATAGAAGGACTAATGTTTTGCAAAGAACATTGGTGTTCGCTTTTCTTATGTCACACAACAATTGCTCTCTTCAGTAGACATTCCTTCTTTTCAGTTGTTAACTAATGAATGGTTTATATTAAAAGACACGTACTAACATTAGACAGTTCTGATCCCATTGGGAATTGTCTTTGAAATTGGTAAATGTGATATTTTTTGAAAAACAAATTTGGATAGAAGTGCAGTTTGTTGGTTGGAGAGGCCAATGGTAAGGAAGAATAAGTTTAAGTTGGGTTTGGATGGCATGTGTTGCATTGTGTCTTTAGGCGCAGGCTATTACTAGCATCAAAGAATGGGGATTGGAGTGAATCTACAAAAGAGTACTTTGAATGTTCTAGAACCTCCCACCGGAAAGAAAATAATGAGGATTTTCATATGCCATCTATCTGATCGTGTTATTCTGCTATTTTGTTTGTTTGTTTGTTTGTTTGGTTTCGTTGTTGAACGAATGGAATTGACTTGGTTAATTGCTGGTTGCCTAGAATTCGATTGGAAATCTCATTTGATTCTACATTCCCATTGTCTGCAATTACTCTTATTTGGTTCATGAGCAATAAAAAAATAAATTCATTTGTTGTAAATTTTAATATTTTTCTTAAATACAATTACCTTAATTGATTAGATATAAACTCTTGAACCTTATATGAAAAAAAGACTTTTCAGAGAGGACGGCTTTCTTGGCGGGGGAGGTCAACGGTAGAAAAGGGTAATTCATTTTAGTTTTG
The DNA here is from genome assembly GCA_020567845.1 of Rhododendron henanense subsp. lingbaoense. NCBI lineage: Eukaryota > Viridiplantae > Streptophyta > Magnoliopsida > Ericales > Ericaceae > Rhododendron > Rhododendron henanense. The sequence continues at coordinate 5,965,601 of CM036320.1, read as the reverse complement.
TTTGAAACGTATTGCGTCGTGCCTTCAGGCACGTGCAATTACTAGTCAACGTACGTACGCCGACAATTAGACCAAGTAAAACTTCTTTAAACAATCGTAAATTCGACCTATGTATGCCGGCGGATTTTTTTATCAAAAAAAAGAAGATTATTTAAAGAAGTTTTACTTGGTCTTAATTGCAGCATACGTATGTCGATCTTTTTTTTATATCGAATTTACGATTGTTTAAAGAAGTTTGACTTGGTCTTAATTGCCGGCGTACGTAGGTCGATCTTTTTTTATGAAAACGGAACACGCTGACATTGGATACAAATCAACCTACGTACTCTGGCAATTAAGACCAAGTAAAACTTCTTTAAACAATCGTAAATTCGACTCCTTGCAGGCCCGGCCCTGAGATTTTGGAGGCCCCAGGCGAAATATAAAAATGGGGCCTCTCATTGTTTTTATATATAAATTAGTTGTTCAATATGAGAAGCAAGATGGCTGTGTAGCTCAGTGGCATGAGGCTTTGACCATGTTTTAGGTGTCTAGATCGCGAGTTCGAGTGTAACCACTGTCAGTTTGAACTTTTCTTTTGCACAAGTTCAAAAAATTTGCTTGTAAAATGAAGCTTCTGTGCCTTGAACACGAGACCTTTTGGTCTAAAGGGCGGAAACCTTACCACCAAGCTGCACTCTCTCATTCAAAAAACGTTCAACATATATAGGTCATGTTTGGTAGCCATTCTATTTTCTGTTTTCATTTTCAAAAGTTAACTTCGAAAGTTTGTTTGGTGCACTACTTCCACTTTCAAATTCTAGAAATCACTTTCACTATTTTCATAATTTGAGGAAGTAACAAAACTCAACTTTCACTATTTTTATAAACAAAAAACAGGCTGCTTCGCTATAATTTCTTGGAGGTCTTTTTTCATTTCCTCTTCTTCTCTCTCTCAAACCCAGGCATTGAAGATTCTCTCTCTCTCTCTCTCCTTAATGCATGTATTTGTTTTTTTTTTTTCTTATGCAGGCCAGTACCGGCCATATACCCGTACTTATAGAAGGAGAAAAACCTTATAGTCAATAAAGGACCGATTTTGGAATTAGAAAATTTCATGTATATTTCATCTATATATATACTCTCTTAACTTAGAGATGAGAGGAGGCCGGAAGGGATACGTTGGGCTTACGAAGCCATCATTTTATGAAAGTTGATACTATAACTTCGGCCTAGGAAAGAAGAACCCAATCACCGGACTCAGTGTCGGCTCAAAGATATTTGGGCCCGAAGCGAAAATCGTAATAGGGGGGCCATTTATCTCCTCATTTTCGAACAAAATTTTACAAAATGTTGAGGAAAACTAAGGGGTGGAGATTCGAATCCAGTTTTTAAAGCATCCAAAGAGCCTAAGCTGCCACATAACCAGAAAGTTGTTACTCAAAGTAAGACAATTGAAACTTCTTATTATTTAAAACAAAAAAATTGTATTTTTTGGAGCCCTCTTCGGGCTAAAAAAATCGGGGGCCAGAAGCAACGCTTCTTCGGCTTCCCCTCTAAGCCGGCTATGCCTAGTCTATCTACCCGCGGCCCTTTCTTTCAGAATATCAGGTATGGAATTTGTTTCTAACATGATTGCAAAGGCTAGGATGATTCTCTCTCTCTCTCTAACATGATTGCAAAGGCTAGGATGATTCTCTCTCTCTCTCTCCTGTATAGTTTGGGAACTAGGGGAGAAATTGTAAGAAAGACCATTTTAGAAAAAGTAAAAATTGGTTTCAAAATTTGATTTTTTTAAAAAAAACACAGGTTGACACAAACATATTTTATGCTTTCACTTTTTTTTAGGAAAAGTAAAAACTCATTTCAGCAAATAGAAAACAGGAAACAGAAAAGTGGTAGTGTTACCAAACATAGCCATAATATTTAACATATTTCTATATTTTGGGGCCCAATAATTGGGCCAAAACAGGGAGGCCCTAGGCGGTCGCCTGGTGGGCCTATGCCTAGGGCCGGCCCTGACTCCTTGTTTACACTCCTCCTCATGTTTATATATCTTCAACAGTTCTCCCGTTCATTCATTTATATCCACAAACCAAACATCAATTAGTTATCCCTCCCATCATCAAAAGAAACAAAAAAAAAAATGCACTCTTCGAACCCACCCGATTACCAGAATTCCTCCTCGAACCCATCTGTAGGGCCGCCGAACGATGGCCAACCTGTGAGCAGCAGCCCAGTTTTTGGTTCATCGCTGGGGCCTTGGCACACCGGCCTCTGCGGCTGCTTCGAAGACGTTCCTAACTGTAAGTTTACCAAGCCCCCCGAACTTAATTTATAGGGTGACATACACTAGGTATAGAAAAAAAATAAGTTATTATATATGTTTGTGTGATTGCTATTTTTGTCGCTAAAAATTTAAAAAAAAAAAATTGAAGTAATACTTTTAAATTCTCGTTATGGTCGCTACTTTGAGAAAGTTATTTTAGTTTTTTTTTTTGTCAAAACCTTAACAGACTTATATTGATACCAAATCGAAGAAAGAAACATCAAAAAAGATGATTATCTCGCTCTAGAGAGCTCAATAACCATGAAGGAGGTCTAGCTTCCCAAGTCTTGGAACCAGAGCCTCGCACACCATGCCTTGCCATTCTATCGGCCACCCCATTAACTGATCTTCTCACAAACCGGAATGAGCAGCTTGCAAACCGTCTAGCCAATCCTCGGATTTTAGTTTATTATATGTTCCTTCTTCATCTTAAGATTAGTATTATTTTTTTTCCCTCGTAAGGGGCCCTAACTTTAAAATTTGTCTAAAAAATATCGAGAAAGGCCGTACAGGCTACAGCTAATGACTTACTTCTAAAAGAACTTTGAGTCCAAAGGTTTTCTAATTACCTACTTGATTATTTTGCAGGTTTAATTACATGTGTGTGTCCGTACATTACTTTCGGACAGATTGCGGAGATTGTTGACAAAGGGAGAACAAGTAAGCCGTTCCACTTTTTAAAAAAAAGAACTTTAAGAAAAAGAAGGTAATTTCAAGGTTAAAAATTATGTATTTACGCAAATAATTTTTCTACCAATATGGATCTTGTTTCATAAATCTCACTGAGATCTTTTAAACGGTGCAAAAAAAATTGAAAAATTATTTTTATTTTCGTTATATTTGAGTTTGAAATTACCTTTTTTTTTGAAAAAGAAGATTTTGGGAGAAAGCGGAATGGGCCTAAGTAAACTGTGCAAGAAGAGAGAGGAGAGAAGTTGTACAAAGGGAAGGGATCACAAATGCTTTACCAAAACCACCCCAAGGTTTTTGCAAATTATAGATTACCCCATCACGTTTGAAAAATTATATAAATTATCCCCCATTCATGACAAATTACCCCCTATAGTGATGTAACTGCTAGAAAATTCAACAAAATATATCATCAAATCATTACTATAATGGACCACACTGTCCATTTGTAACTTGTGAAAAGCTGGACATGTGTGATGTGAAAAACAACCTTTCATAGGATACAAAAGACAATTTTGTGCATTATCACTAAGATTTGAAAATGTTTGACGAATTCCCTCGAGTTTTCCACCGGCAACATCACGACCAGTCAACAAGGGAATAATTTGTTGTTCGACATGAGGGGGCAATTTGTAATTTTTAGAAATCTCGGAGGTGGTCTTGGTAATTTACCCTTTCTTTAATTCTTGGGTGTTTGGGAGCCTACTTTTTGGCTTTTCATTTTCAACTTTTTGGCTTTGTGGTTTTTTGGCTTTTTGGTCAGAATGTAGTTTGAATTTGATAGAGTGTTTGGATAATATGTGCAGAATGCATTTTGTAACTTGATAGTGTTTGGAAGATATGTGGTGAAAATGAATTATGACCTGATTTTTTTACCATGTTGCCCTTGTTTATTTATTATGGGATATACTGCGTATAAATAATGGTTTAATCAATTTTTTTAATTTTTAATTGTATCAGCACACACAAAACTTTTTACACATTTCTCCTAAAAAAAAAAAAAAACTTTTTACACCCTCTATATATCAAAAAATATTATTAAAAAATTAATTGCTAAAATTTTCAATCCGTTTTAACCAATGTGAAGATTTTATTTTTTTGATCATTTTAACCTAAATGGTCATAGCTAGTAAAATTTTGGCTCTAAAGCTTTTCAATGAGCACCCTAAGAGAGTCCTAAAACCAAATATAGAGGATAATTTGGTCTTTTCCTCTCTTAGCTCATCAGAAGTGGAAAATGATAAGTTGAAAAGGATCCCAGGTCCTCTTTTTGGCTTTTGCCCTAGATCTTAAAAAATAGAGAACTCATTTTGTAAAAAGCCATTTTTCCCACAAGCAGCCAAACACGCAAAACTAAAAAATGAAAAGTTGAAAAGGCAAAAAAGAGGCGCCCAAACAGCCACTTAGTTATTTTCCAAAGTCGTATTTGTATTGCTGGGTAAGTTGGTGGTAGTTTGAGAAAATCTTGTTTACAGAGCAGCGGTGTTTACGGAGCTCAATCTCGACTGTCCAAAAGTGTTTTGGACGATCCGGATTAAAAACAATTTATTACCGTTAATAGATTATTTTTAATCCGGGCTGTCCAATGCCGAAATGTACGGCTGAGATTGCTCAGGTCCGTAAATAGCCGCTTTGGCAGCGGCTCCTTAAATAAGTATATATCTCATTTTATATATGTAACTAATTTTTTTGAGAATTAATAATGCAGCATGTGCTGCAAGTGCAGCTATATTCGGATTAATACACCATTTCAGCGGCTGTGCCGGCTGCTTGTATTCGTGTTTCTATCGTTCCAAGTTGAGGAACCAATACGCACTGGTTGGGAGCCGTTGTAACGATTGCTGCGTTCATTGCTGTTGCCTGCGTTGCGCCTTGTGCCAAGAGTACCGTGAGCTCAAGAAACAAGGTTTCGATATGTCCATTGGTATGGAGCATTTCACTTCTCTCTCTCTCTCTATGGAGTATTTCACTTCTCTCTCTCTCTCTCGTGCACACCACATATGCACAAATATATGGAGGATTAGAATATGGACAGTCATTATCGCATCATAAATTTCTTAAAATCATCACACATCAGAAGAATTTATAAAGAAATGAAATCTACCACGTAAGCGAAGTGTTTGCCACAAAGGTTTTGAATTGCATCATGAAAAGTATGAGTAGATATATCTACTGATGGTGTCAGAGAGAGCCCCTCAATATGTAGAGCCCTGACCTTAATATGTTACTCCCTTTGTCCAAATTTGCTTGTCCAATTTTGGGATTCAATTTTGGGGTGCAAAATGATTAGCGCTAAATGTTTTGAGTTTCTAAAAATATTCCTCAAATTTTCTACTTTAAATGAGAGTTCACATTATCCAAAATGCATAATTTTCCAAATGAGAGGGAACATTTTAAGTCAACTTGAAATTGGACAAACATTTCGCGACAAGTAAAAGTTAAAAAATAGACAAACAAATTGGGACTAATGGAGTACTGTTTTTATTTACAACTTAAACAATCACGAAAATGTATCCCGGTGTATGCTTTATTTATTTATTTTTTTTGCGCTTTATTGTTGATGGTGTTTTTTTTGTACTCCTTGAATTGTATAGGATGGGAAGGAAATGAAGAGAGAAAGCGTCATGAAATGCAGATGGCACGACCAATGGCTCAAGGAGGGATGACCAGATAAAAGATGTTGAGATTCATTTCTTTTAACCAAAGAGGTTATCACTGAACTATTTTATATGATGAATCTATCTATCTATCTATATATATTAGCCTCTCTCCTCTTTTTTTTTTTCAATAGATAGAAGATGTCATTTACATCATGTATGAAATATACAGAACAAATCCGGGATAATACATCAATTGTGACAGTCCACGAGATAACTGAGCATAAAAACTAAACTAATACAAGAAGTAAGCTCATTACGGGAAAGAAACAAATAAATAAAGGAAAAACCCATCTAAGTGAAGAACACTCACACGCAAGTGGAGAAATTTGAATTCTTGACCTCCTAATGAGATGCAGGAATTGTAGCCAATTGAGCTAGCCCCAGTTGACTATATACTAGCCATTTCGAAAGAGTATATATTCGTTACTTTGAAAATAATAGAGCTTGATATATCTATACACGTAAGCCAAAGTTCCCTTCGTTATAATGAGAGCCTCCATCTATAGGCTCAAAGATATATACACTTTGTTTGGTTGAGCTTTTAGAAAGTTATTTTTTAGAGTTGAGTAATAATGGGGTGGCCGATAGATTGGCAAGGCATGGTGTGCGAGACTCTGGTTTTCCAAGACTTGGGAAGCTAGACCTCCTTCATGGTTATTGAGCTCTCTAGAGCGAGATAATCATCTTTTTTGATGTTCCTTTCTTCGATTTGGTATCAATATAAGTCTGTTAAAGTTTTGACAAAAAAAAAAACTAAAATAACTTTCTCAAAGTAGCGACCATAACGAGAATTTAAAAGTATTACTTCAATATTTTTTTTTAAAATTTTTAGCGACAAAAATAGCAATCACACAAACATATATAATAACTTATTTTTTTTCTCTACCTAGTGTATGTCACGGGAAAATTTCAAAATACCCCCCAACCTTTATACCAAAATTTAATTAGACTCCCAACCTTTTAAAAACTTCAATTTTACTCCCAACATTATCTTCCGTTAATCAAAATGCCCCCTTCCGTCCGAATGACTAACAGATTTCGTTAAAAGCTCCGTTAAATAGCGTCCCAATCGAATTTCGATGATCCGAGCCGTTCAATATGTTCAAAACGTGATTTTAAGGGTACTCGTGAGAAGTCAGCAAAAAAAAAGACCGAGAAGGGCTTCATCTGAACAGTTTTTTATTAAACTATTCAATAAAAAACTGTTCAGATGAATCCCTTTTCGATCATTTTTTTTGTTAATTTCTCGCCGTTATCCTTAAAATCACGTTTTGAATACATTGAGCGGTTCGGATCATGGAAATTCGATCGAAAAGGGGAGGTGCAGACCGAAGCAAAATCCGGATGTCCGGACTTGAACAAAATCCGGATCGATCTGCACCTCCTCTTTTCCAATCGAATTTTGATAATCCGAGCTGTTCAATGTGTTCAAAACTTGATTTTAAGGGTACCCGCGAGAAATCAACAAAAAAAATGATCGGAAATGGCTTCATCTGAACAATTTTTTATTGAATAGTTTAATAAAAAACTGTTCAGATGAAGCCCTTCTTGGTCATTTTTTTTGCTGATTTCTTGCGGGTACCCTTAAAATCACGTTTTGAACACATTGAGCGGCTCAGATCATCAAAATTCTATCGGGACGATATTTAACGGAGTCTTTAACGAAATCTGTTAGTCATTCGGACGGAAGGGGGCATTTTGATTAACGGAAGATAACGTTGGGAGTAAAATTGAAATTTTTAAAAGGTTGGGAGTCTAATTAATTTTTGTGTAAAGGTTGGGGGGTATTTTGAATTTTTCCCGTATGTCACCCTATAAATTAAGTTCGGGGGGCTTGGTAAACTTACAGTTAGGAACGTCTTCGAAGCAGCCGCAGAGGCCGGTGTGCCAAGGCCCCGGCGATAAACCAAAAACTGGGCTGCTGCTCACAGGTTGGCCATCGTTCGGCGGCCCTGCAGATAGGTTCGAGGAGGAATTCTGGTAATCGGGTGGGTTCGAAGAGTACATTTTTTTTTTTTTGTTTCTTTTGATGATGGGAGGGATAACTAATTGATGTTTGGTTTGTGGATATAAATGAATGAACGGGAGAACTATTGAAGATATATAAACACGAGGAGGAGTGTAAACAAGGAGTCGAATTTACGATTGTTTAAAGAAGTTTTACTTGGTCTTAATTGCCGGAGTACGTAGGTTGATTTGTATCCAATTTCAGCGTGTTCCGTTTTCATAAAAAAAGATCGACCTACGTATGCCGGCAATTAAGACCAAGTCAAACTTCTTTAAGCAATCGTAAATTCGATATAAAAAAAAGATCGACCTACGTATGCTGGCAATTAAGACCAAGTAAAATTTCTTTAAATAATCTATTTTTTTTGATAAAAAATCCGCCGGCATACGTAGGTCGAATTTACGATTGTTTAAAGAAGTTTTACTTGGTCTAATTGTCGGCGTACGTACGTTGATCGACTAGTAATTGTCCGTGCCTGAAGGCACGGCACAATACGTTTCAAACAAAACTAAAATGAATTACCCTTTTCTACCGTTGACCTCCCCCGCCAAGAAAGCCGTCCTCTCTGAAAAGTCTTTTTTTCATATAAGGTTCAAGAGTTTATATCTAATCAATTAAGGTAATTGTATTTAAGAAAAATATTAAAATTTACAACAAATGAATTTATTTTTTTATTGCTCATGAACCAAATAAGAGTAATTGCAGACAATGGGAATGTAGAATCAAATGAGATTTCCAATCGAATTCTAGGCAACCAGCAATTAACCAAGTCAATTCCATTCGTTCAACAACGAAACCAAACAAACAAACAAACAAACAAAATAGCAGAATAACACGATCAGATAGATGGCATATGAAAATCCTCATTATTTTCTTTCCGGTGGGAGGTTCTAGAACATTCAAAGTACTCTTTTGTAGATTCACTCCAATCCCCATTCTTTGATGCTAGTAATAGCCTGCGCCTAAAGACACAATGCAACACATGCCATCCAAACCCAACTTAAACTTATTCTTCCTTACCATTGGCCTCTCCAACCAACAAACTGCACTTCTATCCAAATTTGTTTTTCAAAAAATATCACATTTACCAATTTCAAAGACAATTCCCAATGGGATCAGAACTGTCTAATGTTAGTACGTGTCTTTTAATATAAACCATTCATTAGTTAACAACTGAAAAGAAGGAATGTCTACTGAAGAGAGCAATTGTTGTGTGACATAAGAAAAGCGAACACCAATGTTCTTTGCAAAACATTAGTCCTTCTATGGAGAAAAAATAGTGACTGGGATATACATAGAACTCCGTATACATATAAGCTCATCATTGTCTGAAGTTGGTGAATTCCTAGTCCTCGTAAATGGGCTCTCAATTGAAGTGCTAGCGACAAAATTGTTGGCTGCCCTTGCTGGCTATGAATTCTGTAATTTGTAACCAAAAATTGAACGTGAGCAATTGGAAAATTGAATAACATCATTTCCTACAATACTACTACTTTCTAGAAGGGCTGCTCAATGCTACGACTTTAAGAACCTAAAGAACATTACAATCATGAGAATTCCTATCTCTCACAAATTCATGCGAAGTGCGAACTATGTATGGAAAAACATAGTTGTGCACTGGATCACTCATGAAGCTATCAAAAGAAAGCTAGAAAATTGCATGATGCTACCAAAGGAAAGCTAGAAAATATCCGTGATTTGCCAGAATGCTCACAATTTCCTGGCAAGCTTTGGCCCAATTGTACAACGCTTTGTTTTTCTTTCTCGTTTTCAACGTGCACGTTGCGCCAATGTCACTTTTGATAACATATTACCAGCTTGGGCCTAAAGTAGGAGAATGAAAAAGCACACATTAAAATTGGAAATTTTTCAAATTACAAACACGTAATGCATTTAAAAAATTAAACTATTCGCATGACGTTGTTAGATTAGACTCAAAAAAGACAGGTGTAGTTTAGAGATGCTTTCATAGTTTGTCATTCGACTCCGGATAATTTTAAAACTACCAAAAGAAAGGCAAATTATACCCTTGAATTTTGATTTCCATTCTCCACATGGATGACATTGTGATCCCGCTCATCATGGATTACTATTCCAATATTTTTGTCTCAAAGAGGTTGAATGTGAATGTACAAAGTCAGTTAAGAAATGTTAAAAAAATAATCAGAAGATGACATATCTATTTGATTCTAAAGAAGTTTAGAGAAATGAAATAGTCATACCCGTTCATTTTCATTTCCCATGGCATAAGTTGCCTTTTCTTTCCCTCTATCTGACATTTGTTTTGCTTGAACCGATTCTTGTTTCCGTTCGTCCTATAAAAGTAAGGTACGGTGTATTGTCAAAGTTTACGAAAGAAAATAGTGAATATATATGTATGGAACTGATGGACATCTTTTTTTTGTCAACAAATTGATGGACTTACCTCATTGCTACGGATAACATTGACGTTTTGCTCATCACATACACTTTTTTCACTTTGTAGAGGAGGTCAATCCTGCATGGAGTTAATAGAGAGACTTGAAAGAGGTCGAACCTTTTTTTATTTATTTATAAAAACTATACAAAAAGACAAAAAATCATACCGGTACATTTTCCTTTCCCGTGGCAGAAGTTTGTGTAAATTTTTTCTTCTTGGGCCATTGAGCCTTCTTTTTCACAATAGATGTAAGAGGCAGAAAAAAGAATAATATTTTCAAAATCAAACCAATATAACACCATATTGAGCAGTCTCAAACGTCGGATGAAATCAGTCTTTGTATGACCGTAATTATAGTCCATAATCTTCCCGTAATGAGCAACTCTAGTCCACCCAATCATTACCAAAAATTCGACTGAAACCATATTGAGCAACTCTCAAACGTCGGATGAAATCAATCTGAGCCATTCAACGCCAAGGGTTGAATGAAGGGTAGAGATTTGTGCAGAAAAATGTGTCTTAAGCCAACAGTCAAGATTTATGTAAGAAAAATGTGTGGGCCACCACACCATCGCGATTTGTATTATAGATGTTCCAACCATGAAAATGGAAGTGTAAAAATATCCTACAAAAGGAACAGTACGTCTTACAAATCTCTGCGTCAAGTTAGTGCTTCTATCAATTTGAGTGACCATCTTCCATGTATGGCTCGAGGAATCCTATGAACTGCAAGAATATGTAGATACCATATGAAAATCACAAGTCTTAGTTACACGAACATTGATGTGCGACACCATTTTATCTTCTTGGTCAACTCCCTTGTTTGCAAGTCTGCCCGCTATCTTGTTCCCTTCGCGGAGTGTGTGCTTCTGGTGCATCATGTTAAAGCCATGAGTGCTTTGCATTGTTTGACAAGGACTATGTGAGGAGAGCGCTCAGGTGGTTATTCATTAATGAGAGTTATTGCCGCTGTGGAATCAAACTCCACTCCATAGCCTCCATTCCTTGATTCTGGATCAGATTTAATCCTCTGAATAATCCCCAAAGTTCGTCTTCTAAGCTTGTGCAGTCTTCAAGTCCTCCATAAAAGCCAAGAATCCAGTGACCTCTTTCCTCCCTAAAGACACCACTGAAGCCTGTTGGTCCAGGGTTTCCATGGTAGCTGCCATCCGTGTTCAACTTCGTTTTACTGGTCCCGGAAAATTCCAATACACGAGTCTTATAGGTCTATGATTTGCACATGATATCGATATAAAGCTCTGAGATATCTCACCAGCAAAAGCAAAACTTCTATGATAAATATAAAGCCAAATTTTCCAATTAAGAGTAACCACGAATAAAACACTAAGAAAGTATAACCCCCTGAAAAGGTTTTAGCATGCGGTGTAAAGTCAATCCCTCCAGTCTTGCAAACCGTCTGTCTGTGGTCCTTGAAAGTTAAGAAGCTGCATCCAAACATTAACAATTAAATGGCAATCAAAAATTAAAAATAAATGTTTCAGATATTCTTTCCTTTGCATTGTTACAGAGAGGGCAGTTACCATTAACAGTCAGACCACGAATCAAACGCGGATGGTTCGTGAGTAATTTTCCCATGCATGCATATCCAAAGAAAACGTTTTAATTTAGCAGGTATTTTCAGAGACAAAATCCGGCCATTTCCAGTACTTCACAATGGAGGGAGAATTATCCGAAATGAAGTTATAGGCAGATTTTACCGAGAAGTTGCCTATTGCTAGAGAGGATCCAACAAGGGGAAATCCTTAGTGTTAGCCCACCTGGGAATCATGACCTTGCTGATGGTATCATAAATGCTACGTCCACCGAAGCCAAAAGCGGTGACCGGCCACCGCACGCGTGTGGGGCCCACTCTGGGCCCCGCACGGATAATCCGAGCCGTTCAATAATTTTAAAAAAAAAAACTGAGTGGGACCCGTGAGAAATCACCCTGTCCGATACGTGTAAGTGCTCGATCCAAACTTCCAAAAATCAGATGATCCGAGCCGTTCAAAAGAGAAAGATTGAATCGAGCACTTACACATATCGGACGGGGCTGATTTCTCACGGGTCCCACTCGATTTTTTTTTTAAATTATTGAACGGCTCAGATTATCCGTGCGGGGCCCGGAGTGGGCCCCACAAGCGTGCGGTGGCCGGTTTTTCACTTTATTGTACTCCAAACCAAACAAAAATTCATGAAAATTAATCTTGAATTCCATGCATTAATTGTAATTTAATCCATTTTCACTGTGCACGGAAATTTATATTTTTCGTTGTGGCAATCAAACACACGAAATTAATTTGAGGAGAAAAACTCCGAATTTGTATTACTCAAATCAAATAGTACAAACCAATTAGGAAGGACTCTTGCATCTTATTAAAAGGTTAGGAGTTCGAGACTCCCTACCTGTGCGTGGGTGTCCTTCTTTTAGAGGGTTTTTCCTTTCTTTGTTTCTATCTTATAATGAGCTTATTTCTTGTATTGATTGAGTTATTAAGCTTGATTATCTCATAGACTCTTATAATTGATGTAATATCTCGGGTTTGTACTATATACTTCATATATTATATAAAAATAATCATTTTTATCGATTGAAAAAAAAATCAAATACAAGATTCATGAAAAACATCTCACTTTTCGAAAGGTTTGACTAAAGATGTTGTCACTTCAATCAAGGACCTCTTCTTTGAATATCCAGGTGCCTTTCCTGATCGAATAGTACTCCTATGAACAACTGGGAAAGACTCTTGCATCTCATTAAGAGATCAGAAATTTGAGACTTTTCACCTGCGTGTGGGTGTTCTTTTTTTAGAGGATTCTTTCTTTGTTTGTTTCTATCATATAATGGGCTCATTTTTTGTATTAGTTGAGTTGTTGTATTTGGTTATCTCGAAGAATCTCATATTCCCTCCGTCCCTTTTTAAATGTCCTGCTTCGTAATTCTAACTTATTAAAAAGACATCATCATTATACCTTTCACATCAATTTTTTCCTTTACTTTCCCTACTTATTCATCATCATTACACTTTTACTCATCTACTTTTCAAAAAAGAATCTACTTTTAGGGACAAAATAGACAATTTACCAACTTTTACCCACTAACTTTACAAAATAGACAATTATTAAGGGACAGCTCAAAATGGAATACTGGACTCTAAATAAGGGACGGAGGGAGTAATTGATTTAGTATATATATCAGATTTGTACTATGTACTTTATATCTGATATAAAAATGTTTCTTTCAATCGATTGAAAAAAAAATTCAAATACAAGATTCATGAAAAACATCTCTCTTTCAGGCTTTTCGAAGTAAACTACTAATCGCACCCCCGGTGTCAGGCCCCCCTGACACGGCCCTCCTTCCCCCTTTTACCCTCTCTTTCTTTCTCTCTCCCAGCACTCTCTCTCTCTCTCTCTCTCTTATATTTGATTATTTGATTTTTTTGTTATAAATTTCTAAATGCTAATAACTTTTTTTTCACATATTTTTGTTTAATAAATTATATATTTTTAAAATCTACTCAACGAAACTTATCAAACGAGCCTAATATTGATGGCGAAATAATGTAAAACGGAAAAATTATATTTTTTACGTAGTTTAAACTGTCTAAAGAGGTGGAAAAATGTGTTCCAAATTTCAATCTTTTAAAAAACTGGTGGAAAGATTTTAGTTGTGTGATCATTTTATTCTAAATGGTCATAATTAAATTTAAACTCTAGGATTGTCGTTGATTAACTCTAAAAAAGTCGTAGAATCAAATATCTCTTAGGGTTGTTCAACGAGAGTTCTAGAGTCAAATTATGACCATTTAGGATAAAATGATTAGAAAACTAAAATCTTTTCAGCGGTTCAAGCGGATTGAAATTTGGAACACTTAATTTTTTAAACCTTTTTAGACAGTTTATATATTAAAAAATATAGTTAAAAAAATAAGTGTTCCAAATTTCAATCCGCTTGAATCGGTGGAAAGATTTTAGTTTCGTGATCATTTTATCCTAATTGGTCATAGTTAAATTTTGAGTCATGACTCTCGTTGATGAACCCTAAGAGATATTTGATTCTACAAGGCCAAAAATTCATTATGACCATTTAAGATAAAATAATAAAAAAAGCAAGATCTTTCCACCGATTGAATCGGATTGCAAATCGGAACACTAAAATAATTTTAAATAAATAAAAAAGAAAAAAGATACAGAGTATAAACATTACTCCCTCCGTCCCTTTTTAAATGTCCTGCTTCGTAACTCCAACTTATTAAAAAGATATCATCATTATACCTTTCACATCAATTTTTTTCTCCACTTTTCCTACTTACCCATCATCATTACACTTTTACTCACTAACTTTTCAAAATAGAATCTACTTTTAGGGACAAAATAGACAATTCACCAACTTTTACCAACTAACTTTACAAAATGAACACTTATTAAGGGACAGCCCAAAATGGAATACTGGACTGTAATAAAGGGACGGAGGGAGTATTAATTAAATAAAAAAATAAAAAAAATCGGCTTATCGTATTTTTGGGATAAAAAGGTTAAAAAATTAAGGTTGAAAGTTGGAAAAAAATTAATTGCACCATTAGTTGAAAGTTGCAACAGTTGGTTAAAAACTGCTACAGTTGGATGGATTCTATATCATTTGGGACTTGTCATCGGATCAACTTACAACATTGTACTGCATACATTTGATATGATTGCTTCGAGTTGTCTCATTCACTTGCTGTTGAGCTCCCATCCAGTTCCATTCACAGCGCGCACTCATATAGCTATTGGCCGTGTTAATGGCAATCACTTCGTGCAAGTTTTCCTATACCGTCATTACCCTGTACCACCCATCATCATATGGTGGAGGCCAAATGTATCAAATGAAGCACACGGATGGACTCATCCTTATGAAGCACGCCTCCAATTGTGGTACAAAGTAATGCAGATAGATCCGCCGGGACGACAATCACAATTTGGCTGAAATATTGACTAAATTTGTGTATTTATTTATGTTCATGTATTGGTTCTATATATTCAATTATAATTAAATGAAGTTTGATTTCAGTTTGCATTATTGACTGTTCAGAGAAATATAATTTCGTTGTTTAATCCTATATGTCAAAGTTGCACGTGTTATGATCAAACCCCAAATCACATAATGCGCGTGCATGAGCTTTGCAAGTATAAGAGCGTCTTTCGAAAGCATTCTAGAAGGCCCTCGTGAGCAAAATGTTTTGAAGTATGGTCATATATTTAGGGAAATGATTTTGCTACTCCCTTTTTTTGTTAACGCCACTCCCCTACAAGTATATTTTTGCACTAAAAATACACTTACAGGAGAGTGATATTAAAAAAAAATGGAATGACAAAATCAACTGCTTCTATTTATTGCTTTATTATTTTCTCTAGTCGAGACTGGGGAAGGATCAATCCAAGGGTTGACACGGTTTTTTAACGAAAACGGAACACGCTGAAATTGGGTACAACTCCTTGTTTACACGCCTCCTTGTGTTTATACATCTTCAAGAGTTCTCCCCTTCGTGGACATCCACAAACCAAACATCACAGTTATCCCTCCAATCATCAAAAGAAACAAAAAAAAAATGCACTTTGGGAACCCATCCGATTACCAGAATTCTTCCTCGAACCCGTCTGCAAGGCCGCCGTACGATGGCCAACCCGTGAGCAGCAGCCCAGTTTTTGGTTCATCGCCGGGGCCTTGGCACACCGGCCTCTTCGGCTGCTTCGAAGACGTTCCTAACTGTAAGCTTACCAAGCCCCCCCGAACTTAAATTCTCGTTATGGTCGCTACTTTGAGAAAGTTATTTTAGTTTATTGTATGTTCTTTCTTCATCTTACGATTAGTATTTTTTTTTTTTCCTCGTAAGGGGCCCTAACCTTAAAAATTGTTTAAAAAATATCGAGAAAGGCCTTACAGACCGCAGCTAATGACTTACTTCTGAAAGAACTTTGAGTCCAAAGGTTTTCTAATTACCTACTTGATTATTTTGCAGGTTTAATTACATGTTGTTGTCCGTTCGTTACTTTCGGACAGATTGCAGAGATTGTAGACAAAGGGACAACATGTAAGTAAACTGTGCAAGAAGAGAGAGAGAGGAGAGAAGTTGTACAAAGGGAAGGGATCACAAATGCTTTACCAAAACCACCCCCGAGGTTTTTGCAAATGATAGATTTCCCCATCATGTTTAAAAAATTATATAAATTATCCCTCGTTGCATGACAAATTACCCCCTATAGTGATGTAACTGCTAGAAATTCAAGGAAATATATCTTCAAATCATTACTATAACTTGTGAAAAGCTGGACATGTGTGATGTGAAAAACAACCTTTCATAGGATGCAAAAGACAATTTTGTGCATTATCACTAAGATTTGAAAATGTTTGACGGATTCCATCGTGTTTTCCACCGGCTACATCACGACCAGGCGACAAGGGAATAATTTGTTGTTTGACATGAGGTATTTGTAATTTTCCCAACATGAGGGGGGCAATTTGTAATTTTTAGAAATCTCGGAGGTGGTCATGGTAATTTACCCTTTCTTTAAGTCTTAGGCTTTGTTCGTTTGGTAGTTTTGGGTATTTTAGTTTTGGTAGCAGGTGGAGAGAGAAATCTCTATTATAAAACAGAAGGGTGTGGGGACAAGTTGTTAGAACGGCTTAGATTCATTTGATCCAAAGGCTGTAGTGCATCCTCCCACTTCCCGGTTAAGTGCCCATGATTTTCACCTAAATCACACAACTGCCACCCCCTTCCAGCAAAGATGCGTAGTGCCGTAGGCACGGGCTAGCACTAGTAGGGTAATAATTGGAGAGAGAGGTCATGAGTGGAGAGAGATAGAGAGAAAAATGAGAATAATAATTAAAGAAATAGAGTAATGATTGAAGAGAAAAATAGGGTAATGATTACAAAACAAAACAAAAACTTTTCTAAACTAAGAAACGAACAAGGCCTTAGTTATTTTCCAAAGTCGTATTTGTGTTGCTGGGTAAGTTGGTGGTAGTTTGAGAAAATCTTGTTTACAGAACAGCGGTAAACAAGTGTTTACGGAGCTCAATCTTGACTGTCCAAAAGTGTTTTGGACGATCCAGATTAAAAACAATCTATTACCGTTAATAGATTATTTTTAATCCGGGCCGTCCAATGCCGAAATAGACGGCTGAGATTGCCCAGCTCCGTAAATAGTCGCTTTTGCAGCGGCTCCTTAAATAAGCATATATATCTCATTTTATATATGTAACTAATTTTTTTGAGAATTAATAATGCAGCATGCGCTGCAAGTGCAGCTATATTCGGATTAATACTACATTTCAGCGCCTGTACCGGCGGCTGCTTGTATTCGTGTTTCTATCGTTCCAAGTTGAGGAACCAATACGCACTGGTTGAGAGCCCTTGTGCCGATTGCTGCGTTCATTGCTCTTGCCTGTGTTGCGCCTTGTGCCAAGAGTACCGTGAGCTCAAGAAACAAGGTTTCGATATGTCCATTGGTATGGAGTATTTCACCTCTCTCTCTCTCTCTCTCTCTCTCATGCACACCACATATGCACAAATATACGGAGGATTTGTTGATGGTGTTTTATTTGTACTCCTTGAATTGATGGGAAGGAAATGTAGAGAAAAAGCGGCATCAAATGGCGATGGCACCAATGGCTCAAGGAGGGATGACTAGATAAAAGAGGGGGAATGACATCGAATTTGGTTGGTCGTTGAAATTTTGTGATGTTGTAGTAAGACGTAAATTTGTATGTTTCTTCCGGGATAAATTCCTCATATATCCCTTCGACTTTTACACGAATTCCATTTTAGTCCTTCTTCCATGTACAACATGGCATGTATTTTTAAGAACAGATGTTGATGCTTCATTTATTTTTTTTCCTATGTTAAAGTGTGTGTCTTGCAACTTGAATAATACATCCAACCACATCAATACCTGAGCATCCAAAATCTTGATTAATTCCAAGACGCAACATATTAGTCCATCAACCAGCTCCAAATCAAAATATTGGATTGCGTATGAACAACGCAGAATTATTCGATGCCCCTAGGCACCACCGCATATTTATGTGGTCTCCACTACAAAGTGTGTAAAACCCATACAAATATGTGGGTATAAAAGAGTTTGCAGTGCCCCAGAGCGATGGAATAATTACTCCTGAACAACCGTCGCAAGACACGGCTTGCATAATATACCCGTCACAGATTTCCTTCCAAGATCCGAACCCACCAAATGTGCAAATTATTATTAGTAGTACTATTTCAACATGCTTTCAGTAACCTTTCACCTTTGAAGAGTTTTGGATTTTGAAGTCACCCTATCTCTCTCTCCCTCACTCTCTCTCAACCCTAGCCACTGAGAAATTTTTCAATGCCGGGTGGGTATTACATGATCCCCCTCGGCACATCCGAGCCATCCGATGCAATTTTGGACGGCTTGAATTTGGAGAGAGAAAAATGAGAGAAAGAGAAGGGGTGAGAGGAGAGAGAATGTTTCAATCTGAGCAATCCAAAAGTGCATCGAATGGCTCGAGAGTGCCGAGCAGACACCATGTGGAATATACCCGCTCGGCACTGATCCTAGCCACCACAACTCCTCTTCTCCTTTCCCCTCCCCCCCATGGGTTCCATACCCATGTGTGGCGGCGGGAGGGGAAGGCCATGGTACTATTTTGACTCAATTTCTTTGCTTTTTCCTTTTTTTCTTCTGTCTCTCCAGATCAACGACTTGTCGTCTAATTTGTAAGAGTTTTGTCTCTCATTTTACGAGAGTTATTAGTTTTGTCTTTAGACGAATTTTGTTTACAGATCGGATTCTCTCAATCGAGGTTGCTTCATAACGATATCTGTGCTTCAGCGTTCTATCCCTACATGATGTCTTTGGCAGGGCAACTCGTGGCAGCTTGGCAGATCTGTAGTTCTCAGGAGTTCATTGGTGAGTTCATCCTTGTTTGGAATGTATCTGATCGTTTGGGCATTTGATGTCTTTTGTCCTTAACTTTGCACTTTTTCCTCGTTTGAGACTCTTAATTAGATGTTAGGCTGTTTAAAAGTGTCGTCATTGCGTCAGGCCATGCCTGGGTTAGGATGAAAGACATCGATTGGCTTATGATTTAATCGTTTTGTATTTGTTAGACGATTAGTTTGGCTTTGTCCAAATTCTTTGTAATGATCCCCGTTTTGTAAGTGTCGCTGAGCGTTTATCAATACAATCTTCTCACTTTCGAAAAAAAAAAAAAAAAAAACCATGCTTTCAGTTAACATAGCAAGTTCATTATTTACCCACTAAGCAATGTTATATTGCACGTGGCAAAACTTTGCTGGTTTCCTCAAGCTGAAGACCCCGTCTAGGGGATTTTGGGAGTGGCGGTATGGGCTAATACACATCACAATATTAGTACTAGTACTATATAAGATGCTTTTTTTTTTAAATGTCAATTCATTCAAGCCCAAAGGCGAAGATTACAGCGCAAAATACAGGAGTGTACCAAACTACCTAATCAGGGACCCTAGGACACCCTGCAAAAACAAATCAACACGAGGTGCCGATATGAAAATCCCGTCCGGGACAAAGTAGAGAGATCTCAAACGAAATCCTAGCACAAACCATTACACAATAAAACATATGTAATCGAAACAACGAACGAAATACAAGCGTAAAGGAAAACTGCTCCCATGGACAAACCACAACGACCGCCGGCCGGACTGGAATAGAGACCCATTCCAGCAGAGGAGAAAACTCCGAGGAGACTCCATGGCAAGCCTCCGCTGACATGCAAAGCTCCGGGCTTGAGAACCGAGGCAACGCCGAAGAAAAACCCCGACAGGCCCAAGCAACCACGGCGGCCGAGACCAGACCTCCCTTCACCCTCAATCTACCATTGACGGCCCAGAGTCAAGAGAAATACGGGTGAGACCAACTGGAGCTGATACGAAGACCCCCAACAAAGGCCCCACTGTTGCCTCTGCCGAAAAACCCCCAAAACACCACCGTAACAACCGCCGACCACAGCCACCCTCAAAACTGACCAACACTGAAACCTAATAAGCTTATTCCGCCCACCACCCAACTGCCGGACCTGGGGGAAACCCAGACTAGCACAGGCCAAATCTAGGAGGACCTGGATCGGAAGACCACCAAATTGACAGCCGGAAGAGAAAACAACAAAAGGAAACCCCACCTTATTACCTCGACGTCGGCCCTGAGCAGAACAGATTTGGAACCGCCGAGTGGGACATCGGACTGTGGAGCACCACCAGTCGCCGGACAGAGCTGCCGGAAGGGTGAACCACGCCGGCCCAACCCCACAAGCACCCCAAACTGGGAGCACGGGAAGCCCAACGCCTAGCGACTACGAGGCGAGGAGGGGGAGGGAGGACGAACGGTGGGGGGGAGGAGGGAGAGAGAGGCGGAGGCCTCCTCCCCCAAGCGGCGGCGGCGGCTAGGGTTTTTTTCTAGAGAGAGAGAGAGAGAGCAGAGGGATAAAAAATGAATAAGAAACAGACATTTTTTAACGACTAGATAGCCAATAAAAATGGTCAATTATCCTTCAAACCAAGTATTGAATAGAATACTTCTGGGTGACTATGACTCACTTTTGATGTTTACGCTACCAAAACTATACTTTCATACTTTAGTTAATTCATGCGAATGGAGGTTCAAACAAGGGGAATTAGGTTCCAAACTCACTTCTTAACTAGCTGTCGAATAAACGTAGGATAAACTGTATATTCTGACAAGTCACCACATTTCTAGTTGCACAAAATAACTAATAATAATGAATCACTTGCTAATGACCATCAATAAATAGCGCACCTCAGAGGTAGTCATCACGCAGAAATTGCATTATACAAGAAATGCCACCTCCAGCAGCAGCAGAAAAGAAAAGGAGTTCATAGCTACATGCAGTCAAGGACTCTTGGTGCATCAAATATTCAATCGTGAAGCCATAAATATGTTGTATAAAATGATTTGAAATACGTACATCGATGCTTAGAAATTATATGTTCCAACCATGAAAATGGAAGTGTAAAAAAATCCTACAAAAGGAACAGTCTTACAAATCTCTGCGTCAAGTTAGTGCTTCCATCTATTTGAGTGACCATCTTCCATGTATGGCTCGAGGAATCCTATGAACTGCGAGAATATGTAGATACCATATGAAAATCACAAGTCTTAGTTACACGAGCATTGAACAAGACATCCTTACCCAGAAACTTCACACGTAGAACAACTATCAATAGAATATGAAATACCCATCGATCCTTTGCTTAATTTTCAGTTAACTGTTAACTTTCACAGCAGTTCTCCATACATCAAAGCCCAAGCTGATTTTAGACCTCTTGTTTGACGAGGCAATCATTCCACAAATGTGTCTTATCCATTGTCAGGTCAGAGGAATACAAGTATTGATGATAGTAAGGTCAATGTTTACTTATTACTACTTGTCGTCTTCTTATGTTACTGTTCTATAATATCTTCCAGGAAAACAGAATGGGGTAAACAGTAGAGGCAATTGTAAAACAGCCAAACATTTACAAAGAACATGAAAATGGAAAATTAAAGGAAAAGGACAACCGTTTACAAATTAGCAGACTAGCAAGTTCTTTGAAATTGTAAATTTCCCTATCTGGTTTCAGGACAAAATTGTTACCTACAGCAATATGTGAATCTTAGAAAAAAGCAAAACACAAAACTCATTCTGAAGAAGGCTCTTCAGTGAACGTAACTTTTACCTTAGACTATGTTGGCTCCTTCCAAATCTAGATATTTTAAGCTGAAGCCAAGTTGATTTGTAGCCCTACTATGAAGATTTTAACTACAAATCTCTGCATAAAAATGTAATTTTACCGCACTTCATACCTCATTTCCATCTTCAGACCACCGTGCACCATAACCATCAGCAGTCCTTATTTCATAGACAACTCCATGTGGTGGAACAACATGCATATTCTGCCAGCAACAATGAGCCATCAAGTGACTGATTGCATCCATTGCGAGCCTATTTTTAGTGGAATCTGGACAGGAAAACAAAGAAACAAAAACAGATCCATCGATTCAACTAGAATAGGAAAAATCTAGCTTATTTCTCCTGTGATGAAAATAATGTTATCATCCACTAAGGCAACATTAAATCAGCTCATCCAAAAGCTATATCCAATGGGCTAACACATTTTATGTGATGAATCATGAACCAAATAGAGGTAAATATGCTATTATCTAACAGAGTGAACTCCAATCCCTATCTTCCCAAGCATACATCACCATCCCAAAATGATACTGCCTTAAATGGCAAAACTATGATACTTAGAACAACTATGGCGCAGGGGAGAAGTGGGGTCTGATCCAATTAGAACCATATCAAATAGGGACCCTTCTGTTAGTCTGTCAGTCAACAATGAGTATTCTCTGGGAATGCTTTGATAAGACAGAAATGCATTTTTTATTCCCCTATTTTTTGGGTTATATTTTAACCAATGTTACACAGATGTGGGCACGGGTATCGTGTGTGAGTGGATATCTAGGGGTCAATAGAGCCTAAAAATTGAGGATACGTGGATACAGATCTAGATTTGGGTACAGATATGGGGATCATTAACTAGTTATGTGTTATATATTTTTGATATTATTCATGTTCATACATGAAAGAATATACACAATCAATGTATTGAGAATACACTTTTTTTTGGCAGCAAAGGAAAATAAAATCACATGATGTGAAGAATTCTGGAGTGTACTGTACCATACAAAGCCTTATGCCCCAATCAATTGGGGTTGGCTACATGAATGCTTTTTCTCCATTCGGCTCTGTGGAGGGCATCGTGTTTTGTGATATTCCAAAAACCTAGATCTTTTGGAACTACCGCCTCTAATGCCGATTTTGACAAGCTGTAGCTACCCTTTCTTGGGGTCAATATCAGCAATGCAGTTCATCCAACCAAAAACCTAATCCGAATTATAGAGCTACAACACAATCAAACCTGAACGAAGAAAATGTTGAATTGAATCGTATTACCCTCAACAGTAATCATATCACTCTTCCTAACCACTGCATCTGTCGATCTGCAACACACATGTCCAAACCACCCTAATCTGTCCAATTGTAGCCCAAAAAGAGTAAATAACACAATTATCAGTGTACCACAATGAAAACCTTGCCGTGCCTTTCGATTCTTACACCTTATGCATTGGACATGAAACCCATGAATGGAGTCCTTAAAGCTAATTCTTGCCCTTTCAAGGCTAACAATGTAAGTTATAAAGCATGTGTAGAGCAAAATAGTCGTCTTAATTAGGCTTGAGGTAGTAGAGAGCTGGAAATTACATGGTTTGACAAGGCAGAATAACGGTTCCAGGCTGTTGATTGGAAGTGGGAGAATTGGCTAGATTTGCAACACAGGACGCAAATGGATTTCCTGCACAATAGTTTCTCGGAACTATCTGAAGTCACAAAGTTTTTGAGGTTGACTCAGAACTTCAAAGGGACACGCACAGAGATAGTGAGGGTTTATTGGAGCTTGAGAAAGTAGAGATTTTGTGTAAAAAGCATTTTCACAAAGCAGAGGCGATGAAGAATAAGAATAGATCATTTACCCACACCAAGTGTCGCCTCTCTATATTTGACATCACCCTCAACAATTGTGAGAACTATTCTGGCCTCCCTTGAATTCCCCCAAATATCCTTGCATTCCTTTAAAGCAAAATTTGACACAATATAATAGCTAGGCACAGCTTGAATAGCAAAGCTTTAGAAGATTTGCCGCTACAATGATTAATGCCCTAATTCAGCTTCACATCCCATTGGCAAGCCACTATATGAATCTGGAATTTCTCTAACACTACTTTTCAAATCTGTCTAGAGTAGTTGCAGTCAAAGAATAAGTGTTGCAATGTTTCATCTTTCTGAGAGTAAAGAGCGCACATAACTTCTACTGCCATACCCCAACATCTTAACCTGTCTCTTATAGGTGCTTACCTCTACAAGCTAAACAACAAATAATAGCCCACTTAGGAACACTTTTGGAAAACTAGATTATAGTAGCCTAAGTCTTATGCTTTGTTCATTGCAGATATATATAATTATAATTATCACCATTTTTGGTATTCTTGACAGGTTGAATTGATGAGTATTATAAGAGCCAGTATCAGTTATCAAGTGAAAAACACAAAAAAAAGACTCTCAATGAATTCCGGGATGAATTGGCACGAAGTATTTTCCTCATTGCTTTAAGACTCCGATTGAGCAATATTGGATGGGGCATGAACATCGATTGCACCAGCACAACATAAGTTCCACCTCATACGACTTATGAAATAATCGGAACTTGCATGGAGAAGGGAACATACCACACGTTAGAGAGTATCTTAACTGAGGTGAATTTTTCCAAACTATTAACAATGATAGTATCCTAATTTCTTATTAATACTTCGAAGGTGGCATTATAATGTGTAGGTTGCTAGAATCCGTATATTCGAATTTCAAAATCCGGAGATAGAACGTGCTAAAAGCTTCAAAGTAGTGAATGGAAAATTGCATACTCGGCGAGTAGTGGCAAAATGAACTCAGAGGAGCTTGGAGGAGCTATGAAAGAATCATACCCTCATGTATGTGTTTCCAAGTTCCTCCGAGTTCATTTTGCCACAACTTGCCGAGTATGCAATCTCTCATTCACTACTCTAAAGCAATCAAGTTTTAGCACGTTCTATCTCCGGGTCTTGAAATCCGAATATACGAAGTCTGGCAAACTACACATTATAATGCCACCTTCGAAGTATTAGTAAGAAAATAGGATAATATCACTGTTAATAGTTTGGAAATTCACCACAGTTAAGATACTCTCAAACATGTGGTATATTCCCTCCTCCATGCAAGTTCCGACTATTTCGTAAATCGTATGAGGTGAAAATTCTGTTGTGATGGTGCAATCGATGTTCACGCCCTATCAATACTACTCAATCGGAGTCTTAAAGCGGTGAGGAAAATATTTCGTGCCAATTCATCGCTGAAAGTTGAGAGTCTTTCTTTCTGTGTTTTTCACTTGATAACTGATATTGACCCTTACAAAACTCATCAATTCAACTTGTCAAGAATATCAAAATTGGTGATAATAATAACTATGTCTATCTGCAATGGACAGAGCATAAAGACTTGGGCTTCTATAATCTGGTTTTCCAAAAGTGTCCCTAAGTGGGTTTTTATTTGTTAGTTAGCTTGTAAAGGTACGCTAGCTACAAGAGACAGATTAAGATGTTGGGGTATGGCAGTAGAAGTTGTGTGTGCTCTTTGCTCTCAGGAAGATGAAACATTGCATCACTTATTCACTTATTCTTTGACTGCAACTACTCTAGACAAATTTGGAAAGTAGTGTAGCGAAAATTTCAGATTCATACAGTGGCTTGCCAATGAGATGTGAAGCTGAATTAGGCCATTAATCATTATAGCCTATTCAAGTTGTGCCTAGTTGCTCTATTGTGCCACATTTGGCTTGAAAGGAATGCAAGGATATTTGGGGGAATTCAATGGAAGCCAGAATAGTTGGTGTGGGTAAAACTCGTGATATGTTGCATACATGAATAGTAAGAATAAAAAAACCTTAAACTTAATGAAATTGATAAATCTATGAAACAACAAATTTACTGACGATAGTAAATTTTGCAAAATTGATAAGTAATTAAGTATTGAGTTAGGTTTTGCTGATAAATTCTACATACTTGTATATTTTGTGCATACATGGATCAATATGTTGTGTATATTTACATCACATCAGTATGGGGTGAAGGGTCCGACAAGTGTGGCAATGCCCTACAAGCGTCAATTGTTATCACAGGAATGACAGGACCACCACAGGATGGTACAGGAACGAGTGATGGAAATGTGGTAAGCGACACTCTAATTTTGGTGACGTAGAATAGGATTCTATAGTACAAAATTAAAACGTACTTCAAGCGATAAAACTATGAAAGAAAATAAAGTTTTCTAAATTATACACGCAATACAAATATCTAGGACCATAATGAACAGTTTATTAACATTCTCTTGTCAAAACTACTATACCTAATTACCAGTAAATTAGCATAGGAGTTCTTACAAAAACGTAGGGGGGCAGACTCTATTTTTACCTTTTTGGAACAAAAGAGCACCATATTAACATGCATTCCAAAACTTAAACTGCTATGATATAAATGTACCCGGGTAACATAGGGATGCGCCCATGCTCCATAGTTTTTGAGGTGTCATAATGCTAGAACCTCTTGAAGTACAAATTTTTACTTGTAGATTTATGACGAGATCTCACTACAAACGCACTTATGATTTTATATAAAATGAAATTGAAAGGTTCTATCTCAACCTTAAAAACAAATGCTTTATTTGGATTGCTTTTTGAAAAAAAAATTCCCAACTCAAAAAACACTCATTACCCCTACTTTCAATCATTACTCACCCCTATTTCCAATCATTATTCTCATTTCTCTCTCTATCTCACCCCATTCATTACCTCTACTTCGAATCATTACTCTCATTTCTCTCTCCACTCATAACCCTACAAAATTTCTCAAAAATTTCTCAAAAACTCATCCAAACACAGCATTTAAGTCATTCTCACAAAGAGTGTGTCAAAGGTAGTTTCCATAAGAAAAAACGAAATAACATTTACCCTTACAAATAAGGTTATGGTCTCATTACTAAATAAAAATAACAAATCAGTCTTATCTATATTGGAAATTTTGAAGTTGGCTATGAAAAAGCCTTGAATCTGAAGGGACGTGCTAAGATCTAACCACTTCCATTGAAAGGACCCCAATATTTCGAGCCGCTCCTATCAACATGCTTAGCCAAGGCCCTGGCTCCATCAGTCAAGGTAGAACCTTTTACCTCAAGCCATTAAACAAAGAATACAATATCAAGACTCAATTCTAGCAGCAGCATTTTCTGAAATCAACAATAACAGCGAAACAAACACAAAAACACGAAACAATTAAGTTGTTCAAAGACAGTCTGACCACCAACCACCAAACAGAAGATTCCAATTTACAGTATCCAAGGAAATCTCGGTGAGCAAGTAATATAAATCCAAAGGCATACAAATGGACTCCAAAATTTATTTAAACTGGCATCTATCAGGATTCAATGCCATAACTCTTATTTGTATTTTACTTTTTATTGGTGCTGTTGGGAAATCTGCACAGATAGGATTGCATACTTGCTTACCTGATGCTATGGAGGGTCCCACTCCAGTATACGCTTTGATTCATGCAGCTACTGATAATACTACCAATACATAACAAAGACATCCAAAATAAACGACTACTAATGCATCTCCGGAAAAAAAACATAAAACAAAACAAAACAAAAAGCTAACGGTGAAGTTCTACATTTTAGTGGGCATTAAAACCATTAAATGATTTTCCCAACTTCACAGTCTATCTGCTCATGTCCACATTGATACATGGTCATGCCATTAAAAATCATTTTCTTCTTTAGCAGCCAAATCATTTTCTTCTATATTTGTATTATCTTCTCTTCATATTGCATAAGACTATTGGCTTGGTATTATGCGACAGACATAATTCAGGAAGTCAAAGAACAGGAAATTGTCTATCAAAAATAAAAAATAAAAGAACAGGAAATTAATGCCGTGTTTGGCTTAGTTTTTGAAAAGTTTTTTGAAAAATAGTAGGGGTAATAAGTGGAGAGAGATAGAGAGAGAAATGTTAGAAATAGGGGGAATCTAGAGAGAATCTATGGGGAATTTTTTGAAAAATTCTTTTTGAAAACTAAAGAGAACAAGGCATAAACAATTCGAAAAATTATAGCAAAAAAGGAAAACATATGCTATACAAGCCATCACCATACATTTGGATTATGCGGCAACATAAATGAAGAGAGAAGAGTTGATCTTGGCGGGGGAAGTGCTTCTACAGTCGTTCCCACAGTATGCACAAAACCCAGCAGCCTCTGAAGCCCCCCATAACTCAGACCCTGAATAAACATGAAACCAATAAATTTAGGACTGGTGAGCATATACCGCTGCAATTTGGATTAATATTCTTTTTTTGATAAGTAAGTAATTATATTAAAAGAGACATTACGGTAATGCCGGCCGTATACAAAAACAAAGGCCACTGAACAAAAAGGCCCTATACACCATTGAAAAAAACTTATGGATACCAGAGCAAGCTTCCCTGTGATGTAAGGTACCTTTAAAGTTAAACCATCATATGCTCCTACGAATATACAACAGCGTGCTCACCCTTGGTACAAACATCAACAGTAGCGGTAACTTTTCTAAACATAACTACATCGTATGGATTGACATAAATTCTCCTATAAGCTGCTAACATCTATTTGAAATTTTCTTCCTTTCCAATTTATCAAAACTGGAAATAAAAGGAAAATTTTCTCAATCTTCTGCAAAGAAGAAGACAATAAAGCTTTACGTTTGGTTTTACACTGAGACCTACTTGTCCAAATTGTAGGAGTATTAAACCCCTTCTAGCAATTGTAATCCACCTAATTAAAGATTGCAGAGGTATACAGATTCAAAGAAATATATTTGAATAAAGTAAAAGGCATCTTAAACTGTAAATTAACTCTGGCTGTCCCATTCACCTTGCTCCAAAGAAGCAGAAAAGAAAAAGAAAGAGAAATAAGCGGGAAAAAGAAAAAAACTGTTTGAAATAATTTAGGTGGATATAATGGAACACAATGCCCTTGATAGAGCTAATAGGAGAAAAAGGATTCATGTAGCCAACCCCAATTGATTGGGACTTAAGGCTCGGTTTGGAGGTAGACAAAGGGCCATTAAAGCTTGAAGGATGTTGCCATAAGTTTATTATAAGCCCATCACTGACGACCACATTCTGGAAAGCCAGAATCATAAACCAATACTGAGAAGGTAAAATCAAGGAGTTGCTATGATCATAGTTTAAACATCATGAATCCACAGATCATTAACCCAAGAGATTAGGATTGAAAAAGGTCAAAAAATTAAGAAGCCTAATGATCATATGCTTTGAATTAAAAGTTTAAAAAAAATTGAAGAAAGATCACATGCTCTTTATTTTGTAACAGCCTTCAAAGGTTATAAACTAACCTAAGCACCTTTTGGGAGAAAAAAAACCTAATAACCTACGGTGCCGATAATTAAAAAAAAAAAAAAAAAAAAAACTAGTAACCTAAGCTGTGAAGTTTTACGGAACGGAATGTGAAATGACCTACAAGAATTAGTTTGCACAACCAAACAAAATCAAAAGCATCCCTATATATTTCCCAAATTAAGTTGCAATTTCTTCTCAAATATACTTTCACCACATATTTGGAAATGAGTTTTCCAACAAGAAACGAGATTCGATTCAAAAAACACAAGAAACAAGATAAAATACACAATCATTCAGTTGTTATACAGTTTGACAACCTATAGACATCTACTACTAATATGTTCCATTAAGGAACTGCAGAACCCACAGTCCAATTCGCAATGAACCTGAATAACCCTGTTTGAATACCGTGGAGTTAAAAATTGACATCATAGCACGCCAAATAGTCACTTGCACACAATTTTAGAATCCTTCTAACACATTTTCAAGTGATGTCAATAAGACACGCTGACATAAGGGCAAGCTGCAAGCATACTCACTGAAAGCATGCCAGCCAAAGAAATAAAAGGCTGAGCAGCCGGTTTTGTAACACCAATTGCAAGGACACCATTCAACTTTTCCTTCTCTTCTGAGTAAAATTTCCTGTAGATTTGTACACCTGAAAAAAAGAAAAAAGAAAAAGAAATGCATACCCATTCATGTTATGTGATCCAAAAGGTACTTCTAAGTGAGGAAACTCAAGGTCATCAATGATCTCTGATTCTCTCTTGTAAATGTCAAAGCTAATGCTAACCAATAATGGGTACTATCCTTCTCATCTTTGACATAAAAGGAAAAAAAAAAGGTAAAGTACACAAGCTTCCTAGTACTTGTTAGCATCTTCCAAATTTTGTACATCTTCACATGGATGATTCGACAAGTTTAAACTTCCAATGAACACATACAGAAACGTGACTAGATTCAATTTGATGTTCAGAAAGAACTTTCAAAGGCTGAAAGAATTTCAGTTACCGCCATTGAAAAACACAAAACTGCCAAGTACCCTCCAAAGGAAATATTTCTTAATAAAGTTGACCATAGAGAAGGATTCGTGTAGTTCTGACGTAAAGTTTTTGTTAGATTTGATTAAGTTTATGAGTATACAATCTTCCAAAGGCTATCCCTATTTTATTAATTATTACCCTTTTCTAGGCACTGTCTACTATTCAAGCATCCCATACCCTCAATATTTATTTATATAATAATGTGATAGCTCTGTTTTGCTAACATAAACATGGCAGTAAATATGCCATCACCCTGTGTGTAACCATAGGTGATAGCAATGTGAGGAATACCTTCTTCAATAGTTTGTACTCCAGGAAGGACTTTTGTTAGACTCTCGGCTTCCAACATCTCCAAAAATGAAGCATAACGGCGAACATCCTGCAAGTTAATAAAGCTACGTGGGTTCAAGTGAAAATGCATAAAAAGTGAGTGCAGGTGAGCTACAATAGACTTAATCACCTGAACTTGAAGCACCAAGCATTTATTGAACAGAATCAAAGCTCCTGAAAAAATTCTAAAACCCAAAAAGAAGTCAATTAAATAGGGGGAAAATGTTACCAAAACTGCATGAAAGAATATTCAAGTCAAAAACTTTTTGAGCCTGGCCCAAGTGGCTTGATCTCAAGTTCATACCACAAGGACTCTAGTCACTCAGCAGTCACCACATCGTTGAATCATGAACGAATTACATTTTTGTTCACACAACCCTACAAATTAAATAAAGCTGCTTTTACTAATAGTTCAGAAAACTCGCAGAAATATTTGAGCATGTATGGCATGAACGGATGAACCTCTCTTTTTTTTCTTCTTTTTTTTTGCATTCGAAGGGTGTATGTGTATGTTATCGCCCGGCCAATTATAATCCTCAGCAGCAACAAGGTGCTCCCAGGCGACCCTGGGGACCCAATGGAGCTCACTACCTTACATTACCCCTACCAATTCCTACCTATTCTCCATCCTTCTGACCTGGAAAACCATTTCTCTGCCCAGAGATAAACCACTCCCCCGTACACCCGTCACGCATTCAAATGCTTGGAAGCTTGAGTGTTCCACAGATTCAATGACAGGGATTGTAGGACTCTCGTAGATAGTGAAGTCCTCTTCAGCAAAGATTGTGATCACCTTTTTGTGCCGATGATGAACTTGATCTTCTGATGCAAACTAGAGGGGCCAAGAATAGAAGCAATCTCAAGATGCCCGCATCATAGGAAATGCGCAACTGTCTGTAAATACAGTATATAATCGCTAGAGAGTGGGGAAGGAGAGGAACATGACGCGAAGATAATGTGTACCCTAACCCCTACTGGTGAATCAACTTCACGATCTGAACAAACAGATGTCCATCAGGGAAAACCGTGATATGTATCAACTATTTGGGCCGGGGAGCAACACTAGAGTCACTAAATCATTAATTTGAGCGCACAGGTTATTTTGGTACATCATTCTTTTACATTTTGTGTGAATTTAACCTTCGACACCCACACTGAGTAATCGATTCAGAAACCGGCTAGAATCATTAGGAATAACTAAGCCTGCTCAAAGAACTCAATAATAAGTCTACCAGTTCGCTGTTTCGAATGCTAAGCCAACAAAATAAGATTCCAGGAACCTTTCTTTGTGACCTTTAGAAATACAAAAACCTCTTCCCCTTACTAGATCAAATAGGGCTTATTAGTTAATAACCGGCAGATAAATGCAACTAAGGAATAAAAGCTGAGTAGAGTAGAGCCTTTTTTTTAGTACCCTACCCCCAAAACTCTTTTCCAGATACTTAAACAAATGCATGAGATATAGAAACCACGCCATATCCATTGCTATTTTATACGAATTTCAATTCGGAAGTTAAGAAAGCATAATGGAAGTTTTTTTTTACTGAATAGTGGATTGACCCGCCTTCTCTAAGAAAGCCTTAACCTTCACTGAAGAGTAATGAAGTGAAGAGAGGTACCTGAAAGGTCAGTCATTGTGTGGACAACTATTTTAGTGGATAAGCCTAATATGAAGAGCCAAATGTTCACATTCCTCTATTAACGTGAATTTTTTTTCCAGCCATTTAAGTAGCACCCTGAAACATAGGGTTGGTCAGATGACTCAGATGAGTTAGTCCTCGAGTTGATCACCTTAGGGGCCAAGGAGAAACTATTTCATAATCCCTTTAGAATATCAAGCCAAGATACAAGTTGCATCTGAATTATATAATACACAATAGAATATCATACATGGGGGTAATGGAGAGAGGAGAGTACACTGCAGTCCACTGAGTTGGGCGTTATTAGTTATTACCGATAAATAACGCGGATTAAGAA
The DNA here is from genome assembly GCA_020567845.1 of Rhododendron henanense subsp. lingbaoense. NCBI lineage: Eukaryota > Viridiplantae > Streptophyta > Magnoliopsida > Ericales > Ericaceae > Rhododendron > Rhododendron henanense. The sequence goes on along the minus strand of CM036320.1, from coordinate 5,933,065 downwards.
CAAATCATACCTGTTATAGTCCCCAACTGCGCATCTTCCTTCAACTGTTTTCATGCCATCTAGGATCTCAAATAAATGAAAGAAATATTAGCCGGCGGCCATACATAAAAAATTCAACAGGAAGGCAAGAATAGAAACAAGGGGAAATTACATTAACCCCCCTTTAACTACCACCCGGCGAGCCGAATTGCACAGAGAATCCAGAAAGAGGGAGTACCGAGAGGGCAAAGAGAACGAGAGGGGATTGAAGCGAGTTGATCAAAAAAGGAGAGAGAGATCGACGAGAGAGAGAAATTCAGAAATATCTTCTTCTTCTTTTTTCTGTTCTTGCTTTTCTTCTTCAATACTGTTAGGTTAATGAACTTCTTCATACGGACCCTTCAATCAAAGTTACTAGCATATTTGGAGCGGAACATCCGGCTACCATTGTTAATCAAGGACTTCAAATCACAGCCGATTCAGCCCAAGAGGAATTCAACCTCAAATATCAGTCACAAAGAGTGTTTCTCTGAGTTGACCGTTCAAGATATGGGAAGGTATTCAGAAGAGGAAAACTCTGTTTGATAGTTACCGTGAAAACTCTGAGAGATATTGCAAACTGCAGTTGCAGTTCAGAGAACAAGAGAGAGAGAGAGAGAGAGAGAGAGAGAGAGAGAGAGAGAGCTGCTTTTTTTTGTTTTGGATAGGCGAGAGATATAGCTTTAAAAGGGTTTTTCCATATAAAGGGGAAATGAGGGCAAAGTAGTCCAGTATTTGAGTTCCAGTTATTTGGCACCACTTTCCGTCCAAATCCTTAACAGATTGCAAATGGTAGGCCAAATGTGTGCAGCAAATGGTAGTTAAAGGGGGCAATGTGTGGTCGGGTGGTAGTTAAAGGGGGGTTTAATGTGATTTCCACTAGAAACAAAATTAAACTTCGAAGTGCAATGATTGATAATGCTACCATATTTGTACCTTTAAGCTGGGAAAAGAAAGGCTCTTGAACATGAAGTTCAAAGTCCACATTTTCCAGTACCTAATACAAAAGTAATGATGGTTAGAGGTTTTGTTAAGCATAATATAACTACTGGACGACACTGGAAATAACATTGCAACCACTTTTAACTCACATTTATCAACTCAGATCCCTTTTCCATGACCAATGCAATCCACGCAACTTCTTTATGCTTCAAAGAACTGTCTTCATGCATCAACGGCATTCTGTCATACGGCCTACTAAAGGCTCCAAAGGATAGAGATTGGTACAAAGTTGATGCCAGACGCTTGTACAAAGGATATGTGGGAACCCCCTCCGCAATATCTATATGACTCAAAATGATTCAATGACAACAGAACAGACAATTAACTGTTGGCAATACTGATGCCTAGACACTTCAAGCCATGCCATCAGTCTACAAATGCAATTTTTAGATTCCTGTCTGTGCATTTACCCAAGTTTCATAAAGTATGCTGACTGACTGAAGCATTTTGTGCTTAGCCCAACTAAAAAAGCCACCACTTGTAAACAAAAGACAAATGAAGCCTAAGAATTCTTGCTCAAAGTCTCTAAAAACTAGAAGGTCATGTCGAACTCTATCTTCTCTCAAGCATTTTGTTCGAGGCTCGACTCGGTAAACGCTCGTTCGATTTCAATTCGTACTAAACAAATTGAACCCGAGTCTCAATTTTTAGGCTCGTTTAATAAATGAGCCGAATCTGAACATCATAGTATTCGGCTCAATTAGGCTCGCGAACCTAGCGTATAAATGTGTGTGCGCGCGCACACCTATATGGCTATATAATACGAATTTCCTATAAAAACCTTGATATGTATGAACTTATACACGTACATAACTTACAGTTTGATATTGTTTTATAATCTTATGTGTAGGAACTTAATTATGTACAAAATTTAAATTAAAAAAAACATTTATTTGCAACTCTAGACCTGTATGAGAGCATAAATATATGATATTTTTTACTCGATCAGGCTCTTGAACAAACTCAAGTTCGACTGAGACCTAGGCAAGCTCAGCTTGTCAAATTTTCATTGAGCTCAAGTTGCTAAAAACTTAATGAACAAACCTTAACATTCTAAAACTCGGTTCGATTCAGCTCGTTTGCAGCCCTATCTATTTTGGTTCTCTTAGCCTGGTCTTTGTGAGAGAGTTGTCTTCTTTTTATGCTAGGCTATTCAAGTGTTCTCTTATTTGGAATGGTTTCTCTCCATAGTTGTGTGTGCCTCAAGGGGGCGCGTGTGTCGAGCCTCATTATAAATCTTCCTTCTTTTTTCAGGGTCGATAATGCTCTACTATTTGAATTCACATCATTAGAATAAGTTTTTTGATCTTTGTTTCTCCTCACGTCCAAAAATTCCTCAAACTTCATCCAATGTCTGTTCAAAAAATATCTTCACTTCCTAACAATGCAACTTCTCTGTCTGTGAATAACAGCTTGTTTCTATGCGTACGCCGGAGCGTCAAACACATGCATTAAGAGTTATTGACTACAATTATCTACAACTTTCCAAAACAATTCCATTGAAAAAATGTTTTGGAAAGGGGAAGGAAAAGAAAAGCATACGATTTAATCACCCAATTCCTCTTTCTTTTGTCGAGGGAACTGCTGTGATACACTCCCCTTCCCCATCTAAGTGTGTAAACTCCTCTATTTCCATGTGTACCATATGCGCCCCTCGATTGCCTTAAATTCCCAACAACAAAGTTCAAATTCACAACTTTTGTGTAGCAATTCATAAAATTTGGACATCGATTCATACTATTTGGGTTACATTCGAAAATGCAGTTTTTACCGAGTAAAATAGATAGTTTTTTTTTTTTTTGGTTCAACGATCAGGGTGTCCGGGCCAACTTATGCACACCTCAACTAATCTCCTCCCCGGTCCGGTCAAAGGCAAGTCATCCACGCCAATTCACAAGAAATTACTTTCGTGCGGCCTGACCCCAACCAAGAATAGAACCCAAACCCACCAACCACCAACCAACCGGACTGATCCTTTGGACTAAAATAGATAGTATCGCTGTACATGCTTAAACAGAGTTAATTGACATTGCAAAGTTGATAGACGAAGTGTGTATGCAACTACCGAATGCGGCATGTAACAAGTGAAAAGGCAAGTCATTCACGCCAATTCACAAGAAATTACTTTATTGCGGCCTGAGCCCAACCAAGAATAGAACCCAAACCCACCAACCAACTGGACTGACCCTTTGGACTAAAATAGATAGTATCGCTGTACATGCTTAAACAGAGTTAATTGACATTGCAAAGTTGATAGACGAAGTGTGTATGCAACTACCGAATGCGGCATGTAACAAGCGAAAAGGATTGGAATGGTTACACGTACCAGAGGCATTGGGGGTAGGGTTTATTTCTTGGCCATCATCGTCGTTGAGGAGTTTGGAGCAGTAATCTTTGGAGAGGCCGACGTCGAGACCTAGGGTTCCGTCGATTGAGGAGGAGAGCGTGAACTTGAGTAGTTCTTCTATGCAGTCCTTGGCTTTGATTGGCGTCATTCCTGGTGATGGTGGCTGTTGGTGGTGGTCGTTCATTTCCTCCATTCTCTCTCTCTCTCTCTCTCTCTCTCTATCCAAGCACGGTTTGTAGAAAGTATATAATCAAAAGCAAAATGTTTTTAAATTAATAATGTTGGTGCAAATATAATTCACAATACTATAATTAAACTTAATAACCTCCATAGAAATAATTAAACTATGGACTTTGAATAATCAAAATTAGCAATTTTTTGACAATAATCAAATTTAATAATCCTACATATTTTCAATCAAATACACCAATCATTATACAAAAATATTCTATATCTCTTCCTTTTCCTCTCTTTCTTTCTTTTCGAACAATATTTTTGAAAAAAAAATATTTTACGAAAAATTTGTTTTTTTTAGAAAATAGTTTTTTTTCCAAAAAATAGTTTCAAAAACTATTTTTTATTTCTAGTAAATAGTTTTTATTAGTTTCAAAACTATTTTTAGAAAAATTATTTTTTATTGTTCACAGTTTTAATTTTTTATTGTTTTAAAATACGATGTGATAAGTTTTGATTATGTCATTGTAAACATCTATTGCTAACCTTAGCAATCTCTTAATTGAATAATCAAAAGCTGTGGCAATTTTTGGTTATCAATTTTTTATTATAGTATTGTGGATACCCTAAAAGAGACTATCGAAGCTGTGGGCTACCATAGCCCCGAGTGGATTGGGGCGGCCCGAAAAACGTAGTTTTGATTTGAAAATTTTGAAGAATCGCCACCCGGATTTGAGATTTGTCATCCGAAAAACCATTTTGATTGAAAATGATAGTTGAAATTGAAAACCAGAGATTCACTAAGAGTTCGGAAGCCATGTTACGAGGGGGGATGAGTTTTACGGCACCCCCTTCGCCCAATATGAAATCGGTCTCTACTAAATATTTACGGGATTCTTAAGAAAACATTTTGCTTCATTAAACAATTAGCAAGTATCCACAGGTCTATCAGATAAGAAAGTGCATGCATGTGCTGGTGTACAACATATATTGATGAAATAATGCGAGGTGTAAAATGGTGTAAAAAGAAAATCTATTGCTGAGAACACTCTCGAGCACTCGGGACTTCACTCCTGAGCACTCAAGAATTCTGCTGCCTCATCCTGCAAATCTTGGTTAGACAAATATACTGCAATGTTTGAAATAACCAAAGAAAAAATCAATATCATGCATCAATGCTCAACAAAGAATTTAAACGGCCAGAAACCAGTTCTGGCCATTCAAACCCTGCCTCATTGCATATGAAAATAAGACTGAACAGAATATGGAAACACCAAAATGCTTCAAGAACACAAAAAGAGAATTTTCAAGAAAAATGTGATTTTTACATGCTGATCTTAACATGTTGTTTTCACTCTGTTTTCTGAAAATGAAATGCTTATGGAAATAGCTGAAAAACCTGAATTATTCACAGCAACATTAAAAAAAAATAGCCACTGGATCCCTGAGACCTTCATTTTCCTTGAATATTCAACAGAAAAATAAGAAATATGGACAAAATTACTCCTGAGCGCTCGGGAGTACTACAAAGCTCATTTGAAAATTTTGTTTACAACTCTCTTGCCCTTATTTTTATACTAAGGTCACTCAACTACACATCCAGTATGAGAGACTGGAATGGGCTGAGTGACCTCCCACAGAGGTTAATAGCCCTATTTGGTTTGAAGAGTAGAAAAATTCTACCTTTTTAAATGGGACTTTACTTCTTGGCTATACTTTGAGGTTGAGAAGAGGTGGGAAAATTCCAGAAACTAGGACTGAATGTGATTCCTAGCCTTCTGAATTTTTCTTGAATGTGTTAGAAGTTGTCTTGATTTTTGGCAAGGTTTGAAAGGTGATTTTTCTTGCAAAGTGGAGTTTTCTTTTGAAAATGAGAGGGTTAAGGCCTGATATTTCGTGGTGGTCAAAATGCAGCATAGAGGCTACTCCCTCCGTCCCTTTTTAAATGTCCTGCTTCGTAACTCCAACTTATTAAAAAGACATCATCATTATACCTTTCACATCAACTTTTTCCTCCACTTTCCCTACTTACCCATCATCATTACACTTTTACTCACTAACTTTTCAAAATGGAATCTACTTTTAGGGACAAAATAGACAATTCATCAACTTTTACCCACTAACTTTACAAAATGGACACTTATTAAGGGACAGCCCAAAATGGAATACTGGACTGTAATAAAGGGACGGAGGGAGTACTATTTATAGGGCATGGAAAAATGATTTTGAAAATTAATTATAAAATAAAATAAAAATATTTGAAAGGACAGAAACATGATGATTTGGTCTTCTGCTGGTTCTGGCGATGAACACTGTAGCAAGACCGAATATGTTGAATAAATATGGCCATGTGCTCCTGAAAAAAGTTAAAAATTCCAACATCCATAGTTGACCTGAGCGCTTAGGAGTGGTCATGAGCGCTCTAGACAATCACTTCCGAGCGCTTGGGAGTGAATAAAATAGGATTTTTGGAATCAGGTCCTGAGCGCTTGAGAATAGTCCTGAGCGCTTGGGATTCAATTTATCAAATTGTTTTTGATTTTTTAAAGTCCAAGAAGCAAGGTCCAATCATAACCGAGGCTTGTTTTAATCCAAATTCATCATTGGGGGAGGGGCCACGGAGCCACAAATTAAGGAATTTCAAGAGGTTCAAATTGGGGTGTCTACAGAAGTCTTGTGGAAATCCGGGAATGGTGGTGCACAGCACCATCTCGGCTGTCCGTTGAATTTTGGATATTTGAATTGCTGAACGGACGGTCGAAATGGTGCACAACACAACATAGCATCATCCCCGACTACGGACGGCCGAGATGGTGCATAGAACAATATTGTGCACAACCCACACAGCACTATCCTCTGGCTCCTTAAGGGTTTGTTCATATGGAGCAATTGCGGGGGTTCTTCCAAGTCGGCCCTCTATTATTACCCATTAGCTGTTTAGGCCCTACGCGCATCATACCTATTCTGCACAAGTCCTTTTTTTTCTTACACCCACGCGCCTTGTGATTTTAGGATAGAAAAATTATCCCATGTGGATGAAACATTATATTGTAATGTTCCAACTTATGTATCATTGGTTAATAATGTGGGACTCATCACTTTTTGTTAGTGATTTGATAAACAAACCAATATTTGGCATTTGATGAGTGGTGGAGTATTGTTTGAAAACTACCAAATAATATTTCTAAGGGTTAATTACTTGTTAACCCCTTTATCTATACACGTTTTTCACTTTACCCTCTCCTATTATAGAACGCTACAATCTACCCCATTTATCTTCCAATTCCTAACACATTAGGCGTGCCGTTAGTCTGGGATCCAAAAAATTGTCAAAGGGGCATGTGCATGTCACATGATCTGTAAAAAAGAAAAAATTTAATAAATACACATGATCATTTTCAATCCGAGCAAAAAAATTAAGTGCTCTAATTTTTAATCCGTCTGAATTGGTGCGAAGATCTTATTTCTCTGATCATTTTATCCTAAAGGATCATAATTAATTTTTGGCTCTAAGGCTCTCGTTAGTTAGCCCTAAGAGATATTTGGTTCTACTACTTTCTTATGACTAATTAACGAGAGCTCTAAAGTCAAAAATTAATTATGACTCTTTAGAATAAAATGATCATAGAAATAAGATCTTTGTACTGGTTCAAACGGATTGAAAATTGGAGCACTTAATTTCTGAAAATACATTTTTTTTTTCCTGTACATAATTTCATAGTCAATATGGATTTTATTTGATAGATCTCGTCGAGTAGATTCTAAAAATATAAATTTTACAAAGAGCAGATATATATAATAAAAGATATTGTATTTTAAAGTTTATAATGCAAAATAGAATGTTCCATCCGCATGAGATAATTTTTCTATCCTAACAACGGCAAGAGTCCACGCGCGAGGACCTATGCGGAAGCCAAATACAATAAAGGATTTTTATGAAACAAAACTCTAAAAGTAGGACCGGCTGAAAATTTCTCGTTTATTTAATTGGAACATCATCTTTGAGTGAAGTCCCTACTCTAACAATTTGAAGTCTTAACTATCAAGCTTGTTCATCAGGAGGTGAACAAATGCGTAGATGCTCTAGCCAAGCACGACGCGATAAAGTAAACGGGCCGATACGACACAATCCACGTGGAGCTATGTTTGTGTTTATACCCGTTTTTGGCACCACGAATCGGGCTAGCCGTGATCGGATTTTCGATTAATTCCTTAATTTGGGCCGAGACTTGTATAATTAATTGGGTAATTATTGGGCCATGGGTTTTTTCCCATTTGGGCCCAAGAAATATGCAGCCCACGGTTTTAATCAGAGCAGTTCGGCCCAGAAGGCAGCCCACGGTTGGGCCCATGAAGAAAATGTGATTTGGCCCACAAGATGTAGCCCACGGGTCGACCCATGAAGAAAAGAAGCAGATTCGGTCAGTGGGGAGCATCCCATGTTTTTAGGAGGTGGTTACTCTTGTTGCAGTTGATATTTGAAGTTCAAAGGCCAATTGACCAAGTCAATTGGCCATGTGTCGCACGAGCACAAAAAGAGGGAAAGTGGGGAGTTACTTTGTTAAGCCATAGGACACTTGTCACCATGCAAGCAATTCACTACCTATGATCTAACTCAACTGCTCTCAACTTCTGAAAACCACCCATGGCCGTGCATGCATAAAAAGTGGGAAATCACGGGACACTTGGTAGCCATAGAAGCAAGGCAGATTTTCGGATTCAGGCCTGAATCAGGATGCTGCTGGCCCTATAAATACTAGTTCACAATGCTGAAAAAATGGTCCAACACCAAAAAGCTCAACGCTTACAAACCAAAGCCTTCCCAGCGAAGCACAATACTTTACTACTTTCAGCAAAGTAGATTATCGAGTACTACGTGCTCAAACCCCATTCAAACACACTTTATCAAGTTTGGATCTTTTACTTTCCTGTATCAACTTTATTATCCCGGAGTAATAAAGTTCGCTTTTTTCCTTTTCTACGTACATTTTCTATACGACTAGGAAATTCTAAGTCCACAATCGTGTGGCAAACCCCGAACCACTTTGTGATCTTTAACCTTTGGATCACACACGATCGTTGTTATGATAGAAGTCAAGATTCACGGGAATTTTCTACCAAAGTTAGGCGCTACAAGTCTTGGCACGCCCGCGCTCACCGCATTCACACCTTGTGTCAAAAACGAGAGTTTTCAGTTTGACACATCTGCTTTTAATTACACACACAAAAAAGACGGGAAAGTTAGCAAATTTGCCGTAATTAAAAGCTTGCTCGGTCTAAATTTCTAGTGGGCCGGAAACTGGTCCCAGTTCTTTGAAGTACAGAGACATCAGACATATTAATTGTCAACCCAACCCGGCCTAAATAGAGGTTGACCCAGAGTCCCAGACCAACTTTGAACACACGGCCCAAATGGAGCTTGACCCAGACCCACTTTGAACATACCTCAATCCCATCTATAGGAGAAATTTTTGGGTACCGGGTGGGTAGCACGTGGCCGTGCTCACGTGGTGTCCGAGCAGTTCATTCAGGCCATTAAAAAGTGTGCTGGACATTTCAGATTGAAACTCTCTCTCTCCTCTCACCTCACCACTCTCTCTCCTCTTTCTTTCTCCTTTTTCACCCTACAAATTCGAACCGTCCAAAATCGAAATGGACGGTCCGAATGCACTGAACGAGTACCACGTGGCACCAAAAAATTTCTCCATCTATAGGTATCGAATTGAACTAAATTTTTGCGGGGTTCTTAAAAAATATTTTACATTTAATGAATGGCCCAAATTGTTTGTGTGGGACCCATAGTTGGCCCGTTAGTGCAATCTATGCACAAAATCTGTGTACTTTTGCTGTGTGACTAGCAGTGTTGAAACCGTATGCCTATATATATATACGGGCCGATTCTACTCACAAAAATTGTGACATTCCATCTCAAGCCATTGAAACCAATGACTGAGATTAAAACTTAACATATCGCACAAAATATTAGAGCATCCACGATGTAATAATCAAAATCAAAAGATTGCTAAAGCTAGCAACGTGTGCTTAAAAAAATGCTCACATTGTAATAATCAAATTTAGCAACCTCCTAACCAATAATTAAATTTGGTCATTTGAATAATCAAAAGTAACAATGTGGGATTTCACATTGCTAACTTTAGCAACCCTCTAAATGAATAATCAAAAGCTGACGTGACAAGTTTTGATTATTCACTTTTGATTATTACATTGCGGATGCTCTTACCACACCCTAAAATTACTCATTTCTTAAGAAAAAAACATTCCTGCACGGTTACACCATTACCGCCAAACCCTAACCCTAGCCACCACCACCCAGATTCACTTTCCAGTTGGCCTCCCGCCCCTTTGCCGTCGTGGCCGGTCTCATCCTCCACCATCTCCATCGTTGGCTCTCGTCTCTCCAATTGGGTCGACCCACTTGTGTATATATAAATAAATATACATTTATATTTATATTGACAGATATGAAGATAAATTAGACATGATGACAAGCCAGCCAAATTTACTCTTTTTGTGAATTCAAATGCTCAAGCCTTGTGTTCATATCTTGCCTAGATTGGAAATAATTTTAGTTTATGTCAAAATCCTTGCAAACAACTAGGGGTGGCAAATTGAACCCAAACTCATTCATTGAAAATTAGACCCAATCCAACCCATTAATTAGTTGGGTTAGAATGGGTCTAACCCATTTATTAATTGGGTCTCAATTGGGTCAACTTAAATGACCCAATAAGTCATGAACATAACCCACCAAAAAAACATTCATCGGTCGAATCTCCCGACTCGCTTCTGTATTTGTATGTTATGAGCCGTGATCGAGTTCCAATTTCTACTTCTGACATAGAGAAATATATTTATTTCTTACGAAAAAAAGCCTTTTCCAAAAGCAAACAGTGAATACTCTACAACTGCGAGAAATTTTTCGGTGCCAGGTGGGTATATCCCATGTGGTACCCACTCGGCACATTCGGATCGTTCAATACACTTTTAGACGGTTCGGATTGAAATTCTCTCTCTCCTCTCACCCCAACACTCTCTCTCATTTTTCTCTTTCCAAATCCGAGCCGTCCAAAAACACAAAAATTTGACGCAAAACAAACAAATGTAAAAAAAATTCACTACAATCAGCACATTGCCAATCGTCACACTTGGATGATACTCACCCACATAAATCTTCAAAATAGTTTTTGCACCGCGCTCGTCTTACATCGGACAATTTCGAACATATCCATAAAAAACAAAAAAAATATTCTAGAATCACAAACACTTACACAAATTCACTCACATTCACATTGGAGTCCACATACACTACACCTCCAGTGTGTGGGACCCACCAAAATATGTTGTTAGTCAAAAAAATAAAAAATAAATCAAACAGTCAAATAAAAAGAGCAAAAGATAATATGGTAATTTTAGTGTACATAGGTATTAGTCATTTAGATATATAGAGGTAATATTGTCATTTTAGTGTACATGCGTAATTTAGTCATTTTAGAATTTTAATATATATGTAATTAGGTTAATGGGCGGGTTGGATTTGATTTTAAATAAATGGGTCGGGTTGGGTATGGGTAATTGAGCTCTTAATTAATGGGTCTAAATTGGTCAATGACCCATTAAAGACCCAATCCACTTATAACTTACCCATTTTGACCAAAACCCGCCCATTTGCCACCCTTACAAACAACTAATCTACTTTCAAAAAAATTACATATACTTGGACCTAATTCAACGACAACCAATTTTACCGTACAATTGCAAAAGGAATGAGATGAACTGATCTACTGGTGGCTATGGTTAGGGTTGCATGGTAATGTTTTGGGAGATATGTTAAGTTTTAATCTCAGCCATTGATTTTAATGGCTAAGATGGAGTGTCACAATTTGTGTTAAAATTGTGACACTCCCGATGCCTATATATGTGTTTGTGCGTATAATCTCAAACCCTAGTTCTAAACTTCTAAGGTTGTACTTCTATTTCGCTAAGGATTCTTGCAAATTAAATACTTATTCACAATTTTTAAATTTAAAACTAATGAAGTTACTGAAATAACTCCATCCCTAATCTTAACGTACTTTTAAAGCCTCTCTCTCCCTCTGTGATGCAGATCGGAATGGAGACTGTTAGCGATTGCCGCACCGCTGCCGGAGATATCATTGGGAACACAACCAAACATCTGGCCTCTCTCTCTCTGGATCAGTTTGTACAGATGGATGAATTTGGAAAAATCGAAGAGGAATGCGACACTGGAATGTTGCCTGATGATCAAGGTTGTGAAACTCATGATGAAGCGGAAGATAAGAAGGAAGATACCATGCCGACGGATCCTAATGTAAATTTTTTCCGTTCTTACTTTTATCTTTTGCGTATTTGGTTTTGAATCTTTTATTGCTATTAAGAGATTAAACTTTTTGCTTATGTGAGATGCTTTGATTTGTTCATTTGGTCTCTAGAAACCCTAATTTTGGTTTGGATGAATCGACTTCATGTTAATTTCTCATTCATGTATTGAGCATCATATCTTCCTAGGTGCTAATCTAAGAGCCCGTTACGCTTAACTTTTAGCATTTTTTGTCCTTATTCAATTTTTTTTTGGGTTAGTTTTGCGCTAAATTTTTGTGATTTATTAATCAAGACGAATCGGAAAGTAAAAATAAATTACCTTCACCAAAATATTTTAGGAAATAACTACTTTTTTTTAAAAAAAAGTCAAATAATTTGGCTTTTTATGCAAAAGTAAATTTTTTATATTTTTCGGATTTCTCACGTCGAGACGAATTAATAAGTCACAAAAATTTAGCGCAAAACTAACAAATGTGAAAAAAATTCAAATAATGACAAAATCAACTTATTCTCCTAAACCAACTGGGGCTAGCTGAACCCTACACGGTTACACTATTACCGCCAAACCCTAACCCTAGCCACCACCACCACCCAGATTCACTTTCCAGTTGGCCAATGCTCAAGCCTTGTGTTCATATCTTGCCTAGATTGGAAATAATTTTAGTTTCTGTCAAAATCCTTGCAAACAACTAATCTACTTTCAAAAAAATTACACATACTTGGACCTAATTCAACGACAACCAATTTTACCGTACAATTGCAAAAAAATGAGATGAACTGATCTACTGGTGGCTATGGTTAGGGTTGCGTGGTAATATTTTGGGAGATATGTTAGGTTTTAATCTCAGTCATTGATTTTAATGGCTAAGATGGAGTGTCACAATTTGTGTTAAAATTGTGGCACTCCCGGTGCCTATATATGCGTTTGTGCGTATAATCTCAAACCCTAATTCTGAACTTCTAATAAGTTTGTACTTCTATTTCGCTAAGGGTTCTTACAAATTAAATACTTATTCACAATTTTAAATTTAAAACTAATGAAGTTACTGAAATAACTCCATCCCTAATCTTAACTTCTAAAGCCTCTCTCTCCCTCTGTGACGCAGATTGGAATGGAGACTGTTTGCGATTGCCGCACCGCCACCGGAGATACCATCGGTTACACAACCAAACACCTGGCCCCTCTCTCTCTGGATCAGTTTGTACAGATGGATGACATGAAAGAAGATACCATGCCGACGGATCCTAATGTAAAATTTTTCCATTCTTACTTTTATTTTTTCGTATTTGGTTTTGAATTTTTATTACTATTAGTTTAAATAAAAAATTGGTCTAGGGTCCACTATAGCATGTTTCTAACCCACTAGGTCCACTGATCAAGTTTCTAACCCACTAAGTCCACTAATATGTATTTGGTAAGGCATAAAGTCCACTACATTTAAAAAGGGAAATAGTGTCTGACAGATTTACCATTCCATTCAAATCCCATCCGTTTAGCCCATTATCTCCAATTATCCCTTATACATTTCAAATCACGCAAAATTCTCGGGAAATAACAGTTACGTTGGATCAGTTTCGTATCTAACGTTATTGTACTTATATAACGTTATATAACATTATATATTCTGCTTTGTAGAGTTACATCTTGATCTCAACTGCTTTGTTGAATTTTTTTTGAGTTTCGCTGCACAAAAACTCTCATATAACATTATATTTTCACTTTATTGAATTGGTCCGCGCAGCGGCCTCAATGACTTGCTTCTAGTAACAATAATACACACAAAAAAACGTAATACATGTGACAAAAAATAAACATACAACCTTATAACGTTATACATGAGATTTTGTCATTTCTAACTCTAAAAAAAGAAAAAGAGGAGATCTCGTAACTTCTTTCCATTATATTTTCACTTTATTGAATTGGTCCGCACAGCGGCCTCAATAACTTGCTTCTAGTAACAATAATACACACAAAAAAACGTTATACATGAGATTTTGTCCTTTCTAACTCTAAAAAAATAAAAAGAGGAGATCTCGTAACTTCTTTCCCTTCGTCGCCGTTGCTTTCTTCACAGTCGACTTCACAGGTAACTTAATACTCTTCACCCCTTGAATAACTGCACAAATAACAGCCTTTAACAAAATTAGTATATAACCAATATTGATATAACCATATATACTATCAATCGAATCCCTAACTTAATTCAACCATACCATACCGGATCAAAGATTGATATAACCACATATACTCGCAATCAAAACCCTATCTTAACTAAACCAATACGTAACCGATCAGAGTTTTTTGAATAAATATATAAGGTTATATAACCTGTATCATCATATAACCATATTAAATCACTTATTGATTTGGTCCGCGCAGCGGCCTCTCCGACTTGCTTCTGATATATTTGGAGTTTTATGAATAAATATATCAGGTTATATAACCTGTATTATCATATAACCATATTAAAAAAAGCATACCACATAGAACCATCTATTCACACACAGTTTAACCAACATTGATATATACTGTCAATTGACATTGATATAACCATATATACTATCAATCGAATTACAAACTTAATTCAACCATACCATACACCAACCTATCAAATATATATAACCACATATATCCAACATTCACCTGAATATAACCATATATATTGTTGCATTACTATTAAAAGTTATACAAAAAATCATATAAACCTCCGTTTCTCCTACCCGTTGTCCCCCTAGCTGTCCGCTCTCAAGTTGGGCTGTAAAGATCACACAAGGGCAATCACTCATTCTTAAAACTACCATTACTATGCCATAAAACAACCTTTGCACACAAAACCCATGATTCATTCAGCAATCCGCATACATAGCCTTCTCCTTTATTTTGGGGAGGAAAGTTGTTATTCTTTTGGGTGCTGGTGGTTTATGTGAACTATGTCCACTCTTCTGACTGTCATGCCATGGCAAATCCATAGGACTTGCTCCCGGCTGGACCTAGACTTTAATTGGGAGTTATGATATAGTAGATGGAAAGAGCAATTTCTGCTGAATAGTATGATGGTAGATGACTTCAAAAAGGAAACGTGTGCGAGATGCATGTTTATTGTTTTTGTTGTAGCTTAATTGCACTGGATGATCGATGCATGAATGGTATCACGGTAAATCATCATAAGGTTATAGAGCGTTTCGAAAAAGGACTTTAGGATCATCTACTATGAAATTCTCACTCTGCCACTAGCAATGTTCCTTCTGGGAGTATCTTGATGTACCTTGGTTTAATCTTTTGCTACTGGAGTGCATTTGTTGGTCTTATATAAATGCATTCACCATGTCCTTTTCTTTCGTGGTACTCATGACTCATAAAATGCGTTCTCTGCTTTACTGTTGGTTGTGCCTCTAGTATGTACAAATAAAAATAACATATATTTATACACGAAAACTAATAAACTACTAAATTTACGTTATTGAATAGGTCCGCGCAGCGGCTTATAAACCTGAATATAACCATATATATTGTTGCATTACTATTAAAAGTTATACAGAAAATCATATATAACCCTATATATTTCAGAACAACATCATATACAATTTCTCACAAGACAGTAGATCATTTATAACGTTAAATCAGTAACTATATATACATATAAGCAAAAATCATTATCTGTACTGAATTTTTTTGGGGAAATTCAGGGGAATTTACCCTAACGGATCAAAAATTGATATAAGCACATGTACTCACAATCAAAACCCTAAATTAACTTAGCCAAACCATTTATATAACCCTATATACGAAGAGAAACATACCAAGTTTATCGATTGTGACGTAGGATCTGACGAAGGCGATGGAGAAACGAAGGCGAAGAACGGCGACGGCGTCGGACTGAAGCGAGGGCGAATCAAAGGCGACTAGGCGACAGAGACGAACATGGGTGAACTGGTTCGACCGTTGATACCGTTTGTGAACGATCGCGACTGAACAAGGCTGACGACGAAGAAGGGCCGACGTGAATGATCGCGATTGAACAAGGCCGACGACTACGACGAAGAAGGGCCGACGACGACGAAGAAGGGCTGACGCCGAAGAAGGGAGAAGGCCGAAGAAGGGCTGACGACGAAGATCTCGACGAGAACGTGGGAGAAGGCGACGACAATCTAGTGTTTGTCTGAGTTTTTTTCGTCTGGAAAAGGGGGGGAGGGGAAGGGGGGGGGGGGGGGGGGGGGGGGGGGGGAAGGGGGGGGAGGGGGGGAGGGGTGATGGGTTTTATAATGGGATGTTAGGTTTGAATGGAGGAAAAAACGGAACTGAATGGAGGAAAAAAAGGAAACGGGACAAAAGATTTTTTGGAAGCAGGGGTATATTAGACTAACCAGGTTTATTATATCCTTACTAATAAGTTAGTGGACCTAAGGGGTTATAGAATTTAGAAATGGACTTAGTGGGTTTTGAAAGTGGTACAGTGGACTTGGGAAAAATTCTCCCTAGTTTAAACTATTTGCTAGTATGAGATGCTTTGATTTGTTCATTTGGACTCTAGAAACCCTAATTTTGGTTTGAACGCATCGACTTCATGTTAATTTCTCATTTATGTATGGAGCATTATATCTTCCTCGGTGCTAATCTCAAACCCTAGATCTGAACTTCTAAGGCCTCCTCTCTCTCTCTCTCTCTCTCTCTCTCTAACCCTCCCTAGATCTGAACTTCTAAAGCTTCTCTCCTTCACGCAGATCGGAATGGAGACTGTTTGCGATTGCCGCACCGCCACTGGAGATTACACAACCAAACACCTGGCCCCTCTCTCTCTGAAAGAAGATACCATGCCCACGGATCCTAATGTAAAATTTTTCCATTCTTACTTTTATTTTTTCATATTTGGTTTTGAATTTTTATTACTATTAGTTTAAACTATTTGCTGGTATGAGATGCTTTGATTTGTTCATTTGGACTCTAGAAACCCTAATTTTGGTTTGAACGCATCGACTTCATGTTAATTTCTCATTTGTTTTAGTTTTATTGATCAATACGCAATTTTGTTAATATTTTCACCAGAACAAAGTTCGTATTGCCATAATATCGTAACCTAGGAAAATTTATCTTTGTGTTTGTGTTTGTGTTTAGGGTTTATATTGATAGATATGAAGATAAATTAGATATGAAGATAGACATACTCTTTTTGTGAATTCAAATGCTCAAGCCTTGTGTTCATATCTTGCCTAGATTGGAAATAATTTTACTTTCTGTCAAAATCATTGCAAACAACTAAACAACTAATCTACTTTCAAAAAAATTACATATACTTGGGACCTAATTCAACACCAACCAATTTTACCGTACAATTGCAAAAAGAATGAGATGAACTGATCTATTGGTGGCTATGGTTAGGGTTGCGTGGTAATGTTTTGGGAGATATGTTAAGTTTTAATCTCAGCCATTAATTTTAATGGCTAAGATGGAGTATCACAATTTTACCTATGCCTATATATGCGTTTGTGCGTATAATCTCAAACCCTAGTTCTGAACTTCCAAGGTTGTACTTCTATTTCGCTAAGGATTCTTACAAATTAAATACTTATTCACAATTTTTAAATTTATAAATAATGAATTTACTGAAATAACTCCATCCCTAATCTTAACTTCTAAAGCCTCTCTCTCCCTCTGTGACGCAGATCGGAATGGAGACTGTTTGCAATTGCCGCACCGCCATCCGAGATACCATCGGTTACACAACCAAACACCTGGCCTCTCTCTCTCTGGATCAGTTTGTACAGATGGATGACAAGAAAGAAGATACCATGCTGACGGATCCTAATGTAAAATTTTTCATTCTTACTTTTATTTTTTCGTATTTGGTTTTTGAATTTTTATTACTATTAGTTTAAACTATTTGCTGGTGTGAGATGCTTTGATTTGTTCATTTGGACTCTAGAAACCCTAATTTTGGTTTGAACGCATCGACTTCATGTTAATTTCTCATTTATGTATGGAGCATTATATCTTCATCGGTGCTAATCTAACTATTCTAACAGTACTGAATCAAGATTTTCTTAACCTCATGCAAAATTAGTGTTCCTTTGATCTGCTATTCATCAGATTTACCCTAATCTGACACAAACTTCAATATTTGCGCCTGCGGGTACTCAAGATGGCTTGTTTCCATAGCTTTGCTGTACTGGATTTCATCTCTGATCTCTGTGGTTTTATTCTTTTTTCTTATTTCAGTTTCCTGCTGTTTTTTTTTTCTCTGTTCCTTTTTCTTCTGTGCCTCCTAAAGATGGTGATTGTCTTCTCTTTTACTTGTCTACAATAATTCGTAGAATCCTTTCAAGGACATAATTGTTTATCCTCCCGGTGTCGTCCCACCACCACATGACTTTGACTTTGTGGAGGAAATCCGTCGACGATCGGCCAGCGAAGTGGTATGTATTCAATGCTTATACACCCATGTCTAGCTATGTTGTGAAGAGTTTCTTATTTATCTCTCGCAGATGTTCCAGTACGACTTTTGGCAGAGGATGTAAGTCGGCAAGTCTTGTTATATTGCTTTGTTTCTTCTATGAGGTACTTCTCCTGCTTGATGAGAAGGATTTATATATAAATTACGAAAATTAAATGCAGGAAGAAAGAACGCGAAGACCATATTATGACCACCATGGGACAAGCATGTAGGACGTGCACCAATGGCGGAGCTTTTGGGTGCACCAATGGCGCCGGAGCTTTTGCTGGATTCACACCACCATGGTGATGAGAGTAGTCCTCTGTTGGAAGTTGGAACAAAGGGACTATGGTGATGGTGATATATGGGATGCCTTTTGCTGGTAACTGGTAGTAGGCTTGCTTTTCTTGGGTTTCTTGTAAGATAAGAGGTGGCTTAAGATTGTTAGTACTATGTTTTATTTTGCTAGTCTTTGTGTTGGCACAACTGTTTGCTTAAAATGCTTTGTCCATATCCTAGTGTGATGAGTATCCGTGTGCTGAGTTAAATCTGAAATTTGGCTATGATGACCGAATTATTATGCTCCCTAAATAAGTTGGATTTTCAATATTGAACAAACAAATTGGGACGGAGGAAGTATGTCATCCAACTTTGCAAGCACCTTTCCCGATATCGGATTGAGGTGATTTTTTACAGGGACCATAAACGAAGTATTTTGAACAAAACGAGCGGCTCCAATCATCTTTGCAGGATCCGAGACGGGCGCAAAAGTGGTCTGTGCGCGGCTGCTGTACAGCTTTTGCTGTACTTGTATCTTTAGTGGTTATGGAGTCCAATTGAACAATAAATGAGGTTTACACCACAATTTCATTAACAATAGAAAAGAAACGTGACAGTCATTGACTTGTTCCACAACTACACACGAAGGCATCAGATGCTATGGATTGAAAAGTTAAGTACAGTAACTTATTTTTTTTTGTCTTTATTTAAATTTTTTTGGATTTATTTATTTTGCATCAAATTTTTGTGACTTATTGATTCATCTCGATGAAAAGAATTGAGAAAGTAAATTTTTTTTTATTGAAACTCATAATTTTTTTGAATAAAGACAAAAATAAGTAAAAAATACAACTTTTTTTTTTGTCTTTTTAAAAAAAATTATGAGTTTCAATCAAAAATTTTACTTTTCCGATTCTTCTCGCCGAGTCGAATCAATAAATCACCAAAGATTGACGCAAAACTAACAAATGCAAATTATAGGATGCCTTTTGCTGGTAAATGGTAGTAGGCTTGCCCCCTCGCCTCGCACCTGGAACAGAGTAGTCCTCTGTTGGATCAAAGGGACTATGGTGATCGTGATTTATGGGGGATGCCTTTTGCTGGTAAATGGTAGTAGTGATGCAGGGCGCCGTATGAACTACGGGATAATCGCGCAACAAAGATGGTCACAAACTATAAAGTTAGAGAAAACGCTCTCTAGACTCTTTTAATTTCAATAATAATTAACAACCATTCAGCCGTAAGGCTTACAACTTCTTAAATACGAAGCAAACCCTAACCCTACTAGGAAAAGGAAAAAAGAACCAATTTCGGAAAGTTCCGAAATTATTACATATTCTGAAAATATAAGAAAAAACAAAACTTCTCCAACAAGAACGGACATTATTGAACTTTCCTACCAAAAGTTATAAGCAAAAAGATTATTTCCTAAAACGGCAAATTTGGCCTTTCGGAGCCCTAAACGGTCGAGAACTGCTAAAAAACACACGGCACATGGCCAAAGGCGATGTGTCCTGACCGTTGGGCCTTTTCGGATCGAACCCAAGTGGGCCCAAAGCCAAATCTCTCGGTCAGTTATTTACGAAAATACCACTTAGTGGAAATAAGTCTTGGAGTGCTTGCGGTGGTACTCCTCCGCTATGGCATCTGCATCAAGTAGGCTTGTTTTGCTTGGGTTTCTTGTAAGAAAAAAGGTGGCTTAAGATTGTTATTACTAGCCCGAGGGGCGTTTTTGCGGATAAAAAAAAATACAAAATTGTTATTACTATGTTTTGTATCTAGACATGTTAATATGTTGGTGCATGCTCCTCGGTTTCATTTGGCTAGTCTTTGCGTTGGCACAACTGTTTGCTTATAATGCTTTGCCCATATCCTAGTAGTGATCAAGTTTTGAGCTTTGGCGCTATTTCTTGTGAGGGAAGAAGGTGAAATAGCCTACCTTATATTGATTCAAGTTCCTATTATGTCTTGATTTTAATATATCCACAGCTGGTAGATGTGATTATGAATTCTGAGATTGTGAAACTCCTCACGTTTCGTCCTTTGGACTCTACTTTTTGGCATTACACGATATCGGGTTGTTTGATACGAGGCTGTTGGCACACACAAGGGGACATTGTGTTCCTAAGTTTGTATTTTGAGTTTACGTTCAAGTGTATGTTTGGATCCTGACGTGCGAAATTCAGAAAGAAAGCAGGATTACGCCTGAAATTAATTATTGATCCTTTAGAAGTTGGATTTGTGATGGATGAAATTAACTGTGCTTGGGCTTGGGCTGGTATCAGTGTTATTGATAATATGTTCCTACTGTTCGTTTAATTTTCTGTAATGTTTTGATAGGACTCGAACATGTATTCATGCATGGCAAACTATGTACTGGAAAAGGTCCTTCGATTAATTCAAGAGGAATCAATTCTGTCGTTCACTAACGGG
Source organism: Rhododendron henanense subsp. lingbaoense (assembly GCA_020567845.1). NCBI lineage: Eukaryota > Viridiplantae > Streptophyta > Magnoliopsida > Ericales > Ericaceae > Rhododendron > Rhododendron henanense. The sequence goes on along the minus strand of CM036320.1, from coordinate 5,912,023 downwards.
GTTATTTAAAAGTCGAAACAAAACACCGTATGAACTAGCCCTATAAAAGCCGATAACACCTGAAAGATTTCGAACTCGAAACCTTATCGGTGAGCAAACTCCGAAGTCTTGGATGTTGCCTATCCATCAGAAGGTTTCGGACTTATTTTTTGATGATACCAATAATTCACTTTGCTAATGATCATTGGGTTAGTTATAATTCGGACTTATTTTTTGATGATACCAATAATTCACTTTTTTTTTTTTTGAAAAGCAAAAAGTTTTATTAAGAAAACTTGACAAATGGTACATCAAGTTGGGAGGAGGGGAGGAGAATCCAACCTAGGTTGGAAACAATGGACCGAGGTCCAAACACCTTAGGGGCAAAAGCCCGAAAAACCTAAAAGCCTCAAAACGCCCACAACTGAAAATCAAGCCCCGCCCAATAATCAAAAACAAAACCTAAACCAAACACCCCTACACACCATTGCCACAAAACAGAGTAGTCGCCATCACACCACTACCGACAGCAAGCACGAACACACATACATAGCTGACTCATCGAAAAAAGAAAACATAACCCCCCACATACCACCTCCTAGACCCCACACCCATTAGAAATCTAAAGAGGACCTCTGCCGAAACCATCCTCATTCCTTTGGTGCTTATTCCTTCGGAGAGGAGCGAAGGAATTGTTTATCAGTATACTTTCCAGGTCTTTTGCTTCTTGTTCAATCATCTTTTTCATTCTCAATAACACTTTGCTAATGATCATTGGGTTAGTTATAATTTGTAGCAAAATATTGACTTGGGGTTATGAATGAAACCTATGAACACTCATACAAGGCGAAAAACACTACTACAATAAACGTAGAAGATGACAGTTTAAAAGCGTCATTAAACATAATTGCATGTTTCATTGATAAGGTCCCCCCGAGTCGTGGGTTTGAGATAGTAAAACATCGTCCATCCTTAATAGGAGTAATTAACAATCTAGCTTAATTACTAGCATTTTATCATGCTGTTATTTCGTGAGGGAGGAAAAAAATATCATTGAGGTGGGCTGAAGGTAGCCCACGTTATGAGGATACTAGTGGATGTCCATGCCTAAAGGCACATTCAAACGAAATACAGTTCCAACTTAAATAAGTTGTATGATCTACTTGTCCAACATAACCAACTAACTCTCTGCCTCACTTTAAAAATTAAGCTCATGCCAAGGTATATACAGAGAAGAAATAAAAAAGGCAATAAGTTATAGGTTAATTATGAACCCTCTTAAAACAGAAAAACCCAAAAGATAATAAATTGGAAAGGAAAGTGTATATATTACCACAACAACAGGTCAAAGGCCCCGTTCCGGAACGCGAAATAAGTACTTATTTTTTAAGAAGGCAATTTCAAGCTAAAAAATGATGGGCTTATTGAAATTTAAAAATATGCAATATGGATCTGGTTTGAAAGATTTCATTGAGATATTTAATATGGTGCAAAAAAATTGAAAATTTATTTTTCATTTATATTATTTTTGAGTTTGAAAATGTGAAATAAGTACTTATTTTTTAAGAAGGTGCTCTGAAACGGGCTCAAAATATAACTTAAGGAAACATTCTTTTAATCGGACGGCTCTGTTTTATAATATAGATATATTTTTTGAACGGCAAAAGAAAATTTTCATTAATCATAAAGATGCAAATGTGAAAACAGTAGTACGATAGGAAAAAGCAAATGCATTGAGAGAGCTTCGAAGAATATTATACTCTCCTAATTCTGCAACTCGCATAACGTAACCTACCCATCAGTCCCTTGATTTTTCACATCATGAGGGTTATATTTTGCACCAACGGTGGAGCTAGCATAGGTTCACTGGGGCAGAGGCCCCTACTGTATTCTTTGAATTTTTTTTATTGTTTATTTTTAAGTTTGAGTTTTTGAAATGACAATTTATACTAAAGACTTCGCAAAACTGGAAATTGAAAGTGTAGCAGGCCGAGTTAACTGGCTCGGGCTTCACCGAGCGTAACACCGAGCCGTGGAACCGACTGTCCATGTCCACTCCTAAAGCAGGTCTGATATAGCCTCGGCGGACCAACGATCCTAAAGCCTCCTGGCGTACTCCGATAAGTCTCGGCAACCGACGGTCCAACTTGCTCCTGGAATGTACTTTCCGCCTCGGCTGTATTCCACTCCCTTGGCTGCCCCAAGGACGAACATTTTCCCCTAGACGCCTTCTTCGGCCAACAGCTTCTCGGCTAGCCGACTCCTTGACCGTCGGCTCACATTCGGTCTTGAACGGATGTGGGGGCCATGTTCCATCTCCCTTCACGTGGGAATGCCACTATGGCTGTGATGACGATGATGACGTCAGCCGAGCGGTTACCTGGTTGATGGTACCACGTGAAAGGGGGCCCGCTCACTCACTAATCGGTTACGAAACCCTAGTTGGTGACGTAGGAGATACGTCGGCCGACACATGGCGAGCATGCCTACGATCTTGGATCGGGCTGAATGATCCCTATAAATATACGGTGATGCCTCCTGATAGAGGTACGTTCTATACACAACTCTAAACCCTAAACACTTTTCTCTTTCTTTGCAAGAGAACTGACTCTTACGCCGGAGGGTCATCCCGGAGAACCTCCGGTGTGATCTTTAGTCGTGCTCTGTCTTGCAGGACTCAAGTGGATCAAGGACCAGAGCCAAACCCACAAAGCAAAGACATTTGAACCATCTCAAAAGGAGCCCCACAATTTGGTGAACCTGACGTGAACATTTCTTCTTTCTGATCCACGGCGGCTCCTCCTTAGCCAATTCTCGATTCCTTGACAAAAGAAACCACTCTCACCCCATCTCCACCACTTTTCACTCAGAAAATGGGCGGACCACCACCTCCCTTCCCACCCCTCAATCCTTCTCAGATCCTTTCGGACACAGGCGTCCACACCGCCTCTCCTTCTCACCCTCCTGGCTTTACCCCTCCGGGCGTTAGCACATCGGTTCAGCGTCCGGTGGGGCTAAGCGACGAGGCCTTGGCGTACGTCCAGATGCTGGAACAGCAGCAGGAACAGACGAACTCTGATGTAGCCATGCTCAAAATAGAGATGGCTAGGATCAGGGCGAACGAGCGCCCGGCGGGCTCCCATTCAGGCTCTCAGGGGAGGCGCCGGCGTAGGGACTTACCACCACCACCGCCTCACTTGGTGGGTGAAGGAGATCCTCATCGAGTCTCGGTATACGACCGCCTGGACCCACCACTAACGGACAATCGGGCCGGGAACAGCGCTCGCTTCGGGCAGCAACGTTCCCCGGTCCATAAGCGTCTCGGGAGTGGTGCGGGACACAGAGGCGGAAAAACAAGGAGGGAAGGTAGCCCATACACTAACTACTCAAGCTCATCGGCTGGGGACGAATACTCCCAATCCCAAAGTTATGACACGGTTGAAATTCAGGACAATGAGAACAATCTGGCCTTAATCCCACTTGACGGACGACGAAAGAGCCGAACGTCGAGAAGAGACGGCAAGGATCCTGAAATTTTCCCTCCTGAACAAGAAGATTTCCTTCGGGAAAATACTCAAGCCGGACGCACGGTAAACTCGAGAAACCCACGAACTTTCCCTCGGGAAAAGAGCGTGAGTGTTGTCGTTCGGCACGATGAGCAGCCGAGCCGGCGAAAGGTTTATCGTACAGAAAATCTCCCAGATCCGGATCGGCTGAGAACCCCCATCGACAAGAAGGATAGGGCATACCAGCGTCGGCAAGACGAATCTGCCGACAGAGATAGAGAGTACCAGGCCTACAAAAAATCTCGGAGAGACAGAGACGGACGCCCGCCTCGGCCAACACACGAATATCAGCTCAAAAAATTGACCGAATCTCCTTTCTCGGCCAAAATTCAGGCGACTATGCCGAAGCCCGGTCTCCACCTGCCAAAATTCCAGAAATTCGACCCCAGTTTGTCCGAGGCTTACACCCATCTCATCAGCTACCGAAGCACAATCTCCTGCGTCACCGAAGACGACGCCATCATGTGCAAGGCATTCCCCTCAAGCCTCGGGCGCCTCGGCTTGCTATGGTTCAATCAACTGGAGGCAGGGTCAATCCACAGCTTCAAGGAGCTTGAACGAGCCTTCAATTACAGTTTCATCACAAGCAACAAACAAGCCAAAGAGGAGGACGCATTGGCTCAGATGAAGAAGAGGCCCGGTGAGACGCTTCGGAAATATGCCGAGCGCTACTGGCAGTTATTCAATGAGATACCCGGTGTTGATCAGTACTGGGCAGCAAGAAACTTCAAGAATGGATTGGAGACTGGAAGTAAAATCCTAGACGAATTGGCAATTCGGGCACCCCACGGGATGAATGAACTAATGAGGACGGTTGAGCAGTTCTGCTCTTACGAGGAGTTCCTCGCCGAGCGAGAACTTCAAGGAGGACAGAACAGCCATCCCTCACCAGCTCCACGTTCCTACCCCTCAGATCTCGGCTCCAAAGCCAGTAGCCGTCACACAACCGAAGAAGCAAGTCAACACGGTAAAAGTTGCAAACAAGAAGGCTCCCAAGGACCACGACTATGTAGCCGAGACGACGGTTTTCAAGGAGCCAATCTACTTTCTCTTACGAACCTTGGAGCGCGAGCCGTTCTTCGTCTGGCCGAACCCACCCAAGCTCAACACCGAAGCAGGGAACGACAACACTCGGAAGAGATGTTCCTACCATAACGAGCTCGGACATTACACAACGGCTTGCGCCCCGTACAAGGCACTCTTGGAGAATCTGGCAGCTCAAGGACTCTTGGATGATCACATCGATTGGACCAAAACACCGAGGCGCCAGCCGAATGCTGGGGGCCAGCATCAAATCCCACGTCCAGTCGGCGTCATCAACGTAATCCACGGGCCAGTAACCAAGGAAGGAGCACAGAAGCTTCGGTCAGAGTTGGACAAGGCCAAAAAATCTGCAGAAATTTTTTCTGTCTCATCCACTCTCAAAAGACTTCGGCCAACTGAGAGACCGTGGTCTATTACCTTTACCGACAGAGATCTCGAGCGAGTGCAGACTCCTCACAACGATGCTTTGGTGGTGACAGTGCAGATCTCCACTCACTCGGTTAAACGGGTCCTTGTGGATCAGGGAAGTTCGGCAGAAATCATGTACTTGTCTCTCTTTAAAGAGCTCAACATCCCAGAATCATCTTTGATCCCAAGCACCGTTCCTCTCGTCGGATTCAGCGGTACGCCAGTCTGGCCCCTCGGCAAACTGATTCTTCCCGTCGTCACTGGTTCGGTTGCTGTCAACATGGAGTTTATTGTTGTGGACGCTCCAAGTCCTTATAATGCCATCCTCGGCCGGAACTGGCTCCACTCCCTGAAGGCCATTGCCTCAACCTACCACCAACTGGTACGGTACATTGGGTCCACAGGCCGACAGGAAGACCTGCACGGCGATCAAGTTCAGGCGAAGCAATGCTACGTCTCGGCCGTTGGAAAGACGCCGAGCCCTAACCGAGTTCATTGGGTAGAGGTTCCAGACAAGCCGGTCCTGGAAGATGTCGGCGCCTCAGCCGAGCAAAAATCAATTGAGGATCTTGTAAAAATACCAATCAATGAAGACGGGTCACGCTTCTTCATGATCGGATCCGGCTTGACGGATGCCGAGCGTGAGGAGTTGGTCCAATTTCTTAAAAACAACATCGAGGTCTTCGCCTGGACTCCTTACGAGATGCCAGGCATCGACCCGCAAGTTATTCGGCACTGTCTCAACGTCTCCAAGTCCGCCAAACCGGTGATACAGAAACCCAGACGCTCGACCGCTATCCATGCCGAAGCGGTTAATGAAGAGGTCGACAGACTCCTCGCAGCAGGAGCCATCAGGGAAGTTCAGTACCCCACCTGGCTCGCCAACCCAGTGGTGGTAAAGAAGAAGAATGGCAAGTGGAGGGTCTGCGTGGACTACACTAACTTAAACGACGCCTGTCCAAAAGATTGCCTCCCTCTTCCAAAAATTGATCAGCTGGTAGATTCGACAGCTGGCCACGCTCGGCTGAGCTTCATGGACGCATACCGAGGCTATCACCAAATCGCAATGGACCCGGACGATATGGAGAAGACTGCCTTCATTACTCCGAGGGGCCTCTTTTGCTATCTCGTGATGCCTTTCGGCTTAAAAAATGCCGGCTCAACTTTTCAACGAATGGTCTATCTGCTGTTCGGCATACTTATCGGTGAAATAATGGAGGCTTACATTGACGATATGGTCGTGAAAAGTCTCAAGGCTGAAAACCATCTGTCACACCTCGCCGAGGTGTTTACAATATTAAAGAAATTCAAGTTACGCCTCAACGCCGAGAAATGTGCTTTCGGCGTCGGCTCCGGAAAATTCCTCGGATTCTTGGTGACTCGAAGAGGTATCGAAGCCGATCCAAACCAAATCACGGCAGTACAACAACTGAAGGCTCCATCAACCCCTCGGGAGATACAGAAGCTGACAGGAATGGCCGCGGCGCTCAACAGATTCATCAGTCGGTCATCCGACAGGTGCCATGTGTTTTTCCAAACTCTGAAAAAGCAAAGCCGAAGGAGCTTCAAGTGGACGGATGACTGTGATACGGCATTCGCCGAACTAAAAACTTATCTCGGTTCGGCCCCACTCCTGGTCAAACCATCGCCCTTCGAAACTCTTTACTTGTACCTTGCTGTCTCCCCTCATGCCGTCAGCTCGGCGCTTGTCCGACGCGAAGGCGCCGAAGATCAGCCAATTTACTTTGCTAGCCGGACGCTGCTGCCAGCACAGACTAGGTATCTACCTTTGGAGAAGCTCCTGCTCGCACTGGTGACATCGGCTCGGAAACTTCTTCCTTACTTCCAGGAGCACCCCATCATCGTCCTCACGGAGTTCCCGTTGAAGAACCTCCTTCGGAAGGCCGACCTTTCAAGCCGAGTCTCACAGTGGGCGGTCGAGTTGGCCAATTTCGATATCCATTTCGAGCCTCGGACGGCGATAAAAGCTCAGGTCTTGGCCGACTTTATAGCCGAATTCACTCCGGGAAGTCCAGACGAAGAGGCACTAATCCAACCAGAATATGGGATGCTGGAGCAGCATGAAGCACGGAAGACTTGGAACTTATTCAGCGGCGATGTCTGGAAGCTGCACGTTGATGGGGCATCGAATAGCAACGGCTCGGGTGCCGGAGTTGTTCTTGTCACCCCATGCGGCGTAATGCACGAAAGTGCCATTACGATCAACTTCCAGGCAACCAACAACGAGGCCGAGTATGAGGCTCTGTTAGCTGGTCTACGAGCGGCAGCAAAACTTCAAGTGGAAGACCTACACGTCTACTGTGACTCCCAGTTAATCGTTAATCAAGTGACAGGAGATTACGAGGCTCGGGATCCCAGGATGCTCAAATATCAAGCTACGGCGCTGGAGCTCATTCGGCAATTTAAGGGATTTCATATTGAGCAGATCAACAGAGAGTACAACGCCCATGCCGACGCTCTCGCAAGCTTGGCCTCGGCAGCCAACGCTTCAGCATACCGAAGCATCAGCCTCGGCGAGATTGATGCCCCAAGTTTTGAGGCTCCGGCAGAAGTCCTCAACATCTCCCTCGGACCTAGCTGGATGGATGAGATTGTAGCCTTCCTCACGAACGAAACTCTCCCCTCGGACAAGAAGGAAGCACACAGGGTCAAAGGCAAGTCGGCTCATTATTGGATCTCCGAAACCGGCCAACTCTATAGACGAAGTTTCACTGGACCGTACCTTCGCGTCGTCCATCCTACCGAAGTTCCAACGATTCTAACCGAGCTACATTCTGGGAGCTGCGGGTGCCACTCTGGTGGACGTTCTCTCTGTCAACGGGCCCTTAGTCAGGGATACTTTTGGAAGGGAATGAAAAAGGATTGCGAAGAAATTGTCAAGAAATGTAAGCCGTGCCAGCTATTTTCTCCTATCCCTCGGAAGCCAGCCCAGACTCTTAAGCCCATTACCAGCCCATGGCCCTTCGCTCAATGGGGCTTGGATATAGTTGGGAAACTCCCTACGGCCCCTGGAGGATTCAAGTTTCTTATCACAGCGACTGATTACTTCTCTAAATGGGTTGAAGCCGAACCACTCGTCACAACGACCGAGGCCGACGTTCGGCGATTCGTTTGGAGAAACATCGTTACAAGATTTGGGGTGCCGTACGCAATTGTCTCGGACAATGGATCTCAGTTCGTCGGCAAAGAGCTGACAGGACTCTGCGAAGAATTTGGGATACGATTCTTTAATTCAACTCCCTCGTACCCTCAAGGCAACGGTCAAGCCGAGGCCACCAACAAAACCGTTTGCGCTGGTATTAAAAGACGGCTTGACTCAAAGCGAGGGCTATGGGCCGAGGAACTGCCGAGGGTACTCTGGGCCTACCGATCCACCCCAAGACGCTCCACAGGCCAAACTCCATTTGCAATGGCCTTCGGCATGGAGGCAGTCATCCCACTGGAATCAAGATTTCCAACACTCAGAACTGAGACCTTCGACCCTCAGACAAACGACGAGGCTGTCGCCACCGAGCTTATTTTGGCCGAGGAGAAGAGAGACGAAGCCCAACTAAAGCTGGCAAGCTACCAACAAGAGGTCGCTAGGGGCTACGATAGAAGCGTTCGGCTGAAAAAGTTCAAACCAGATGACTGGGTTTGGAGGAAGGTCGTTAGGGCAAGCCAAAAGACAAAATTCAAACCCAACTGGGAGGGTCCATACCGAATCATTAAGGAAGTCGGCAACGGATCCTACAAACTGGAAGACAAAAATGGAAAAGAGATTCAAAATCCCTGGAATGCTCTCAACCTCAGAAAAGCTTACCTCTGAGGAAATCATTCGGCCAGAGTCTGCCTCGGCCATTATCTGTCTTTTAAATTCCAAAACTTGTAACACGTGTTGAGAACAATTTTACTTGAAATAGAATGGTTATTTTCAAACGCTCAGATCTTAGCCTTAATATTCTCCATCATGTTTTATTCGACTTCGGCCACACAGTTCGGCTCCTGAACAACCGGATCCAGTATCCAGAAACAATTGCTTGCCCCGAACGATTTGACGTTCGGCTAAGTACAAGATCATTAACCTTAAGGTTTATTTCTGCTCGGCTTCGTTCATTTTTGACTTGAACAATTAAAGCTACATTCAATCATTTACTTAAGTCTCTTCAATTTTGGCATAAGGCTGGCATTTGAGCCGAGCCTTACACCAAACTAGGGGCTGATAAACAAGTAAATAACCAAGGGCCTTCGAAACCCTCGGCAACATCAACACAAAAATATTTCTAAGGCAAGAAGGAAATATTCAAACATTCAGACCATCAAAATTCTAAGGCATTGAAGAAATTTGACATAAAACTTAGTTGGAAGGTACGGCATCGTGAAACGTTCGGCACCATCCCTCCACAAAAACACTTACAAACTTGAGTTCAAAAATACTTGACAAAAAGAGGAAACAAAGTAAAAGCTAAGTCAGAAGGTTAAGAGTGGTAGCAGCCCCGTCTTCGCCTTCGGCGACAGCTGCTTGTTCCTGCTTATTCCCCCCCTCGGAGGGCTTCTCCAGAGCTGAAGCTTCGGCCTCCTTCATCACTTCATCTTCATCTTCATCTTCTTCTGGAGGCAGAGGCGCACACTCCTCCTCGGTATAAGGAAGCTCCAAATCTGGAATCACCGGTGGGGGAAGCTGTTTGCGGAAATCAGAGTCGGACTCAACGACCAAAACTCCAGCCATAGCATCGGCACCTGCAGCATATCCGAGCTCGTAGAAGATGGGTAGCCGAGTCTCGAGCTCATCATTTACCATCTGGTGGGCCGTCTGGGTATATTCCAGGGCTGCTCTCTTGATCCCAGCTTCGTATCCCTTAGCGTCGGCCTCCCTCAGTTTCATCTTCTCCTCCATCCTCATCTTCTCCATACCGGCCTCGGTGGTAGCTGCAGCAGCTTTGGCCTCGGCGAGCTCTTTCTTCAACCTCTCTACCTCAGCGTCGGTCTCCTGGAGCTGAGTCTCCGAGATCTTGAACTTCGCCCTGAAGTTGTCTCGGTCAGTCCTGTACCTTTCACGCTCGGCAGTAACCTTAACGGCTCTGTCATAAGCCTTCAAGGCAGCCTGGCCAGCCTGAAAAAGAAACAGGTCGGAAACATAAAATAGGAATTGAAGTGCTTAATCTTAAAATCAAAGGTTAAGGACATACCTGGACGAGATGGGAGCACATGTCACCAAGCCCTGGGATCAGCTCGGTGGGAAGCTGTTCATAGTCCCTCGGAAGGGCCAATCCCCTGAGCAGGGTAACAGCAAGGTTCGGTTCTTCCTTCACCGAGTCCTTCAGCATCAGCACCCTCCCGTCGGCCGTTGTATAGGTTGGGCTGAAAGGACGCGGAGCCTCGGCCTCGACAGGACCGCTATCCAAGTCGACGGGGCCCTCGGCCTGACGACTCTGGTCCTTCTTAGGAGGGGGTCGGCGCGTCTCAGAGGGGGCAGCCTTGGAAGCACTCGGAGGAGGGACCTCTTCCGAGAGCTTTTGTTTCTTCTGTTGTTGCTGCTGCTGATCGGTGCCTCGGCCCCGAGCAGGGTTCGCACTCTTCGTTGGAATGCTGGGCCTCGGTATATTCTTCCTCGACATCTCGGCTTCAGTCGGCTCGCGGATCTGGAGAGGAGCGTTCAGACCTGGTCCTGTCGGCTCGAAGAAGAAATCTTGACCGAGCGGAGAAAGCCACTCCTCGGCAGTAAATCCAATCTTCGGCAGCCGCACCCCCTTCTGACGCTTTTCGCTTGGACCCGCGGCGTCGGTCGGCGCCCTCTTCTTCTTCGCCCCCTGACTCGGCTGTGCCGACTTCTTGCCCTTTGACAAATCGCTCGGCTCACCGTCCTTCTTTTTGTCCTTCTTCTTCAGCACGCCTTTGTACGACGGCTCGTAGTTTAAAATCGTTGGGGCGTCTCGGCAGGCCTGGGCTAGAATCGCCTCGCAAGCTTTCTCCCGTGCCTGCGAGTTCTGGGTTTTGGATATTGGTCCGAGCTCTACAAAAGGAGAAGGCAACAAACATGAAGAATATTATTAGGCTCGGCAGAAAAAAGGCAAAAGTTAAAGTAAAGTGAAGGACAAGAAGAAAATCCCCCGAACCTCGGTTGTCGACAAACCTCGGAATGGGATTCCGACGGTTAGCCTCGCCGAACTCAAAGTTCCCCCGAACCTCCAGGAACAGGTCGGCCCACTTATCTGAGTCGGAAAGTCCCTCTATCAGAGAGTCTTTCCTCGGCCGAGTGGAGAGAAACCGACGCTTCGATTTCCCATGGCGAGACATGGTGTAGGTGTAGAAAATGTCGGTCGGCTTGAAGTCGATACCGTGGAGTTCGACCATTGTAGCTAAGGACATGATAATCCTGTAGCTGTTGATCGCCAACTGGTGCGGGCACAAGCCGAACTTATACAGAATTTCCCTAAGGAAGGGATGGAAAGGGAACCTCAGGCCAGCCTCGGTAATGGCCATGAGAGGCACGGTGATGTGCTCTGGCCTGTCTTCCCTCTTCGCCCTAATGGCGTCACTCCTCACTCGGTGGATGTACACATCATTCGGAATTCGGTACTTCTCGCAGAAAGCTTCGTACTCTCCGGCCTCCCCCGAGAAATAGTGGGCATAAGGACATAGGATCCCTTTGTCGAAAAAGTCGTCGTCACTCGCTGCTGCCGAGGTGGAAGCCTGTTCGCCAGACTCGAAGCGTAATCTGGCCTCTTCACCCATCCTAGGCTCGGCCTCAGACACGGTTCCAGGAGTGGAGACGATCTCTGGTTCCGAGGCGCAGTCCTCGGCGGCGTATTCAAAGTCCACCTCGGCGTTTGAATCGCCGGATGCTGGAGTAGTAGCAGACATCCTCGTAGGCGCGGATGGTGCGTCTCGGCCGAGGTTCCTACGGCGTTCTACCAGAGTATCGACGACTCGGCGCTCGGATTCGGTGAGAGAATCGTCCGAGCCTGAAGAGATGTTGATGACCTCGTGAGCCAGACCTAAGAAAGAAGGGAAAACAAAGAAAAATAAGAACGCCAAGCATCCGCGTCGGCAAAAAGAAAAGATAAAAAGGTTCGGATTACGCTACAGGCTCACGAGTCAGTTTTTAGGAGTCCTTGGTGTGGTTCGGCGTCCTTCAAAGAGAAGGCCGCGTTCGGCTACGAGCGTCGAGATATTCAACGTTCGGCCACCTAAAGCTACTAAGACAAAAGCCTCGGCGAGTCTTCAGCATCCCCTTGGAGGCTCGGAAGAACAGGTTGAATTTGGGGATGAACACACTGTTCACCCCCAGGATTTCTACTATTCATTCAGAACAAAAACCCAAGAAACCACCCCAAAAACCCAGGAAAAAACGCATAAAAAGCTGAGAAAGACAACAGGAAAGGTAAAATCGATTACTTACTTGAAGATTTGCACGAACAGGACTGGGATTGGAAGATCTGGATCTGGATCGAAGTCTGGAACGGGGCTGAAGGGCGAGGAGCTCTGAGATCGAAGAGAGAGAAATCGAAGGAACTTTTCTCTCTCCTCCCTCTTCTCTATTTATAAGCGGACGAAGCCGTTTCGAAATTCCCGCGCAATGATGGTCATGCCGAACCGCTGACCAATGAGGCCTGGCCACGTGGACTTCTTCGTTCCTCGTGCAGACTGCAAGCGTCCTTTCGTCTGCCAAGGCGTCCTTTCGACTGACACCGCCTTTTATCGTTTGACATCTGTCGAGCAGCCATTGGGGCTCGGTCATTACCGTTGAGAGCACTCAAGGAAGACCCTCGGCTGGGGCTGGGGCTCGGCACGGCTGGATTCAATCCCTACCAACTTCAGAGCCTCGGCAGGAATTGAGGGGCTATTGTAGCAGGCCGAGTTAACTGGCTCGGGCTTCACCGAGCGTAACACCGAGCCGTGGAACCGACTGTCCATGTCCACTCCTAAAGCAGGTCTGATATAGCCTCGGCGGACCAACGATCCTAAAGCCTCCTGGCGTACTCCGATAAGTCTCGGCAACCGACGGTCCAACTTGCTCCTGGAATGTACTTTCCGCCTCGGCTGTATTCCACTCCCTTGGCTGCCCCAAGGACGAACATTTTCCCCTAGACGCCTTCTTCGGCCAACAGCTTCTCGGCTAGCCGACTCCTTGACCGTCGGCTCACATTCGGTCTTGAACGGATGTGGGGGCCATGTTCCATCTCCCTTCACGTGGGAATGCCACTATGGCTGTGATGACGATGATGACGTCAGCCGAGCGGTTACCTGGTTGATGGTACCACGTGAAAGGGGGCCCGCTCACTCACTAATCGGTTACGAAACCCTAGTTGGTGACGTAGGAGATACGTCGGCCGACACATGGCGAGCATGCCTACGATCTTGGATCGGGCTGAATGATCCCTATAAATATACGGTGATGCCTCCTGATAGAGGTACGTTCTATACACAACTCTAAACCCTAAACACTTTTCTCTTTCTTTGCAAGAGAACTGACTCTTACGCCGGAGGGTCATCCCGGAGAACCTCCGGTGTGATCTTTAGTCGTGCTCTGTCTTGCAGGACTCAAGTGGATCAAGGACCAGAGCCAAACCCACAAAGCAAAGACATTCGAACCATCTCAAAAGGAGCCCCACAGAAAGTAATTAAAGTTATCCATTAGTTTATTTGTTCGTTATTTGGCATTAACTTTACCTCTTAAATCTACCATTATAATTATTGAGAGGGCGTTTTAAAAAATGAATCATGTAAAAAATGTGTAACGCAAACAGAATAATTGATGGGCGATGACATGATTGCATACTTATTACTCCTAGATAATTGTAAAAGCATTCACAATAAACTATCTTGCACAACTTTCAAAACATGAAAACTAGCCATGCTCTTCCATCAAATCTTCCATAATTTGTTTTAGTTTTATTGATCAATACGCAATTTTGTTAGTATTTTCACCAGAAAAAAGTTCTTATTGCCATAATATTGTAACCCAGGAAAATTTATCTTTGTGTTTGTGTTTCATAGTGCCTCCACTTATTCGTACTTCTGCCTACGCCACTGCTCTGCACTAGATAATTAATCGGTCACAATATCTTTAACTATCAGCAATCTAATATAGTAGAATTTTATGGATTTGCCGGTTTCCTATGCCAGATTAATTTGCTTTTAGGTTTACCTCCTAATTTCTTTAAGGTTAATGATAAAGCCATGATTACTTTTTATAGAGCCACGATAGTTTCATGTTATCTGGCAGTTCTATCCTTTATCCTTCACTCTCATCTCTCCTATGCGAACCTCTCTTCTCTCTCATCTTTCTTACGCAAATGCGTCTCCTCCAAGGAATACAGACCCATCCAATAGTTACTCTATTCGATTGTTGACGTAATCATTACGAAGGAAAATGTTTTTTTGACTAACCCACATATCCTTTGCTGCCATTCCGAGATACAAAATCATCTTCGTCTCGACGACTGGAACCAAATCGATGCCTTCTACTGATGATGGCGATAACTGTCGTTGATCACAGAAATCGAGCAACACAGCCCATTCTCATCACTTCATTTCTATCTTGATCGAGATTTATAAAATTCACACATTAAAAGGTGAATACGGGGTTTGACCCAAACATCAAATAGGAGAAGAGATATGGCTAATTGCTTTTTTACAAGGACAATGTGTTTGCTTCCTTCTGGAAATCATATGTGTACATGCATGGTTGAGGCTGGGTTCGGAGAGGGGAATTTAATCAATAATGAAGGAAATTGAATCAACAAGGAATTTGGGCTTTTCTCAACCAAAAAAAGAAGAAAGAAAAGAATGGGCTGGTGGTGGAAACTCGGGCTAGTAGCAGCAGTGGAGGAGGGGGGATGAATCCCTTGTGTTGACGGTGATGGTTATTGAAGGCAAGGGAGCAATGAGATAGAGGACATGGGTTTCTCTACAGAGAGAGAGAAGGAGGAGGAGAAGAAGAAGACTGACGAGGGTAGAGTAGTCAACAAGGAAAATATGTCGTGGCACTATACATAATGGTCGTGGCATTATCCCCTCCCTTTCTTTAATGATGCTTTTACTTTTCTATGTGCTTTAACCACTAAAGGCCAGTCAACCCAGGCGGCGAGAAAGCAACTAAAAGAGTTGTCTCACAAGATGTTGCATGTTCGAATTTTACAAATGCCAAAATTTTAAAGTTGTGGCCACTGGAGGTTTGTTCGACCATTAACTTCAGGGTCCTGAAATAAGTCAAGATGTGCGCAAACTGACTCGGATATCCGAATATATTTTTTATAAAAACACACTTAAAGGCCAGTCTAACTACTACTGAAGTACGAACATAATAAAAATTGATTCAGCCCAAAGATAGAAAAATAAATTGGAAGGTAAAAGTACCGACCGAGTTAAACAGAGGAGTCAACTCAGAGAGGCGGATGGCGTGTTTTCGGTAGGCAACACGATTGATTAAAAAGCTCTTCGGGCTGAGCACCGCCGTGGGTAATATGGCGGGATGGAGTGCGGGCGGCGTGGCGGTAGCAGCAGGCGGCAACGGCAACGGGAGTAGAGGAACGAGGAAGGTGATTACGAGGAGGATGGCGAAGGCGAAAGATTCAGGTTCCGTGCGATCCCATAATAACATTGGGTTTGATACAGTGCGATCAAGTCTATTTTCTTAAAATTAAATTTACTTTGATCACCTTCGATTATGAACTAATTGGCATTCGATTGGTACAAACTTGGACACGATTTATCTTCTCGACAAGTTCTACAAATTGAACAGTTTCGATCGTAAAAGTAAACCTGAATGAGCTCACAATTTACCGATTAAACTTGGCAGTCCGGAGCTTTAATTGGGCCGACGTCGTTTCGAAGGAAAAATCCGATTTTTCATTGAAACAGCTCCGCTCCGGTGCGGCCAAGTCTATTCTCCAAGAAAAAAATTCACGCTGATCGTCTCCGATTATAAACCAATCGGCAATCGAATGATATGATCTTTTTCACAGTTTGTCTTCTAAAACATATCTACATTTTGAACAGTTTCGATCATAAAACTGAACCAAAATGAGTTCACAATTTACCAATTAAACGTTGCAGCGTCGTTCGAAAGACTTCTCATGTGGAAGATGCGAAGTCCCAATGAACCATGGCGACGTCGTTTTCGGGTACATCGCGACTCTTAAGCGCGAGTTTGTAATGGGTGCTAAGCTTTAGCACCAGTCGTCGTCCCCATTTGCCCCCCGGATTTATCAAGCAGAGCTACAGCCTACTGCTCCGGCGACAATGGGTGGCCACCGATTAGAACAGGTACACTTCATTTAACGTAACTCATCTTAGTTTTGGAGGTTCGGTAATGAAAATGAAGCACTTTGCATTGAAGTGATCTGAACGGGAGAATTGCTGGTTCCCTCAGTTACCTCACAAATGGTTGAGCTTCAGCCGCGTAGGGAGATATATGCTCCATAAGCAATCAAGATTCAGAATTAATGGCACCGCTAGTTTTGAACTGTTTATTGGTAAAAGGTTAAGAGCAATGTGAAAGGTTGAAATTTCTCTTGATCATGACCTTTTGATTTCTCCAGCTGAATGTTGGCCATGCACAATCACTCACTGAATCTTGGGTTTTTGATAAGGTTGCAGGCCATCAAGACTTTAGGTAATGGCTGCAACTAATTTTAGAAGCGTGAAACTTACAAGTTGCAACAAATCCCATGGTTTTAAGATGGAGATTTCTTGATGGTTACCGCTCGACTCCCATGTGGAGGTGGTGTGCCATTTGATGGAGCACAATGTGTTTAAACCAAGCTTGACACTCTAAATAAACCAGTTCTATGACGAGACATGCTCATCAACTCTTGGAGTCTAGATACTTCAGTTCAGTTTTGCTTAGATTATGAACCTTATGTATTGTTGATTCGCTTCATGAAGTGAACCTAAATTGTGATGTAAGTGGCTGCCACCATTTTTAAAAGTATGAAACGTGCACAAAATAGATTTTGAGGGTTACCATTTGACTCCCACTTAGAGGTGGCATGATATTTGACGAAGCACACTGTATTTAATCTAAACTTGACACTCTGAAAATCAGTTATATGACGCTACATTCTGCTCAACTCTAGATACAACATCAGTTCAGCATAGAAAATTTAGTTTATGTATCACTACATGGAGTGAACCTTTGTGCTTGTTGATAAGCAAGGGGTTTCCAATCAAAATGATTCCTTTATCTCTCCTTCCTAATATGGTTTTTTCTTGTATCACTTCTGAAACTTTTAAGCTGGTAGTGGTTTAAACTTTAAAGAACAACTTTCTGCATGATTCAATAAACCTTTGCTGCTTGGGTGGGTTTCCCATGTTTTCTTTAATGTTTTGTTGGACGCATTGCATGAAGTGCAATGATAAGGAGGAACAAAAACCTTTTCTATCTTTGTCACCTTTCAAACTGTGATTTGGACTTTCCAATGTTAGTTGATCAATGGTCGGCTTTATGTTACAAGCTACGCCAGGGACTTACAGTTTTGATTCATGGGTTTGATTTTTTTGTTTTACTTTTGAATCTCAAGGCACTTAGAAGAGGGGTGGTTTAATTTTTGCTGATTAACAGATAGTTTATTTTCAGGGGAAAGTTAAGCAAATTGTGGGGTCTACGATTCAGGATTTGAAGGAGAGTAGTTCCACTCGAGTAACCAATTTTGAATCAGATAAGTCCACCGCAGAGTATGTAAACATATACAGACATATAAAAAGAAGATGGGCTTACAGGTGGTCATGTCATCATGATTGGAGCGAGCAAATCTGCAACCATGGAAGCACTGCATGCTTATCCTGGTAGACAACTATTACTTTCTCCATATTTATTGGTCTTCGCATTGCGTGGCCTTGTTATATATTCTCTCTATGTTATGCAGGCAGTTAGAACAAGTATAAAGCTACAAGCCTACACACAAGAAGTTGTCTTACTCATTGACTAATACGAACTAGTTTGTTGTGAATTCATATCTAAACGATGGAGAGTTACAACCCTACGCATCTGGGTTATTTTCATAGTTTCCATTGAAAGAACATCTATCAAAAAGTTGGTTATAAGTACAGAGTGGAACATTGGAATGTTCGTAGGATTCTGCTGGTCCTATAAGCAATACTTGTTAGCACAAAAGTACATAGTAACTGAGATTCTTAATTTAATGGGGATTCTTATGTGCTTGTATTTCGGTTTTGTATATATCTTCACCCTTGAAGGGAATTCTTTTAGTTTTCTTTACTGTGATCTTCACCTCCCTGCTGCTCTTCTTAATCATCAGACTGCATACGTAGTTTGATAATGCACCTTATTTGCAATTTATGTCGAGACTTGAGATATATACCAATAACATCTGGTATTAGTTAATCCATCAGTAAGCTACGTTCAACCTTCTTGTAGTCTAAGAGGCAGGTGTTATATCAGTTCCATGTTGTCTTTCCAGTCACCCAAAGTTCTATGTTTAAACTAATAGACTTCCTGTGCTGAACTTGCTGCGAGGATCGATTACATGCAGGCGGTTTTCAATTTGGAGGTGGGATCAATCCAGAAAATGCTTTGAGCTACATTGAAGAAGGAGCCTGCCACGTCATTATCCCATCAGTATGTTTTCAGTTTTTGCTTTTGTCAAGATTTGTTAGAAGTAGCTCAGCAATACTTTCATAGGCATGTGCTTCAGTCTGTGACTCTTTTATGTTTTGTATTATCAGAATAATTACAAAGTTAACAGTCATCCTTGCTCCGCTATCTACCCTCAATCCACACTCACCCCCATATTCTTGGGTTTTTGTGAAATTTCGTATAAATCGAGCAATCTGATCCGTTACAACTCAGACTACTTCTAGATTCTCGATTAAGATGCTGCACGGTGTTCCTGCACGGTGTGCTAATCTAAAAAGTCTTCTGAATGCCATATAATTTTTTCACTAGGGAGTTGGTGAGGACCTTCAGGAAGTCCTGCAATTATCAAACCAACTATTATTTATGTTATTTTGTGATAACCAGTTATACTGACATGTGATCATATGGTAATAGACCATCTAGCTCAAACATATGTGTTGTGAGCTTTTTCCTTCTGGTTGCAGTATGTATTCAATAGTGGCCAAATGGAGCTTTTTCTTTCTGTTCCCCCCCCCCCCCCCCCCTGTGTCACGGGTTTGAGATAATAAAACATCGCCGATCCTTAATAGGAGTAATTAACAATCTAGCAGCTTACTAGCATATTAACTTTCTGTTATTTCGAGAGGGAAAAAAAAAATTAATTGAGGTGGGCTGAAGTTGGCCCAAATCATGAGGATTATACTCTCCACCAGATTTTTTTTTTCCTGTCAATTGGCGACAATTTTATTGATCATTGCAATGTAGAAACATCCAAAGAGAGGGCGTATTTTGCTAAAACATTAGCCCATCCTATACAGTCAAGCGGAACAAAATTAAACAAATATGAATTGAAAGAACTTTCTAAATGAAAAGAAGCCTTGATGATGACCTCCAGATTAGCTTTGATACTTGTTTTCCTTTGTAGCATCCAAAGTCACAGATTGTGCGTCTCCCTCGACAATGAGATTTCTCGCCGTAGTCCTTGAGGCTGACAACAAAGTATATCGAAGTCGAAACCCAACTGCTTCCACCATCTCTGTCGAAACAGCTTCTGGAATATTCCCCATTTCATCCCTAATGACAAATTGACAATGTCCACTCCTCCCTTTCCAGATCTTGCATCAGAAGCACCATCCACATTTACCTTGAACACTCTATGGCTGGGTGGCTCCCAACTCCTCCTTTGCTCATCATGCCACACACTTTTCCGTCCTCTCTGTTTATTCAATTCTGCAACAAAGCTATATTAAAATCTGCCATAGCTTTGGTGTGAATCTGCACCTCATCCCATTTCCTGCTGCTGGAAAATCTGCTCGTTTCTTGCCAGCCAAATATGCCAACAGACAGTTGCGAACAGCCGTAAAGCATACCATTTCTCCTCCCCTTTAAGATGAGCGCCAACTTCCTTCCATACTTCCCCTAATTGAGCTGTTCTCATAAATTCAGGTCGAAAACTAAACGGGGATAATAACCATACTCTACTTGCTGTCTTGCTCGATCACAACTGAACAACACGTGGGAAAGAGTTTCCTGGTCTGTACCACATATCGAGCATACCATTTCCACCTGGATTTGTCGATGGGCTAGTGTTACATTCACTGAAACAATATTATGGAGACTCCGCCAGATAATTTTTTTTTGTTTTCATTGGTGCCTCTATAGGCCAGATTCTCTTCCACTTGTTTGAGCATTACCCACCAACTGACCTTGATTCCCTTTAACCACATCTTTTGCAATAACACATGCGGATTTCACAGAAAATTTACCACTTATTGTACCCTTCCAGATCCTTCTATCGAGCACTGGTATACTCAGAATTTGCTCCACATCCCGGCCAGAGAAATTATCCCTCACTGCTGCCTCATCCCATTCCATTCGGTCGTTCCTGATGAGATCACACACATTTTCAAACCTGCCATCATTAGGATTTGGGGTTAAGATCTATTCTTGGGTATAGAGGGTCATTTAGCCACGGTTCACCCCAAATCTTAGCCCTTTGCCCATCCGCAATCCACATTGCCAACCTCTTAATTCCCACCACTTCTTTACTCGCCAAAAAAATCTTTGCCATGCCCACGAAGAAGCCGGCTTAGCTTGGGCTTCCAAAAAGGACGTATTGCGTAAGTACTTTGCCTTGTACAATCTGTACTCTTTAGAATAAAGAATTACCACCATTTAGAAATCGCCACCCTTGTTTGGCAAGCAAAGCAAGGTTGAAGGCTTCTAAATCTCTTAACCCCAAGCCTCATTTTCCTTTAACTTCTGTCATTTTGCCCCAGCTTAGCCAATGAATTTTCCTTTGATCCTCGACACCACACCAGAAAATTTTTGCAATTGTGGAGTTTAGTTTTTTGCACATACCTCGCGGGATTTTAACACACACCATAGCATAAGTTGGCCCTCGCAAACGGTACAGACTTGATGAGCACCTCCCTTCCAGCCGGATTAATGAAGCTTCCTTCCCATTGCTTTATCTTGTTTGTCACACAGTACTCTTCAATAAACTTAAGGCTGCTTTCTTTGACCTCCCAATAATAAACGGCATCCCCAGATACTTTCCTCCTTCCAGCACATCTCTTATTTCTTCACATTCCTCCCTTGTAGCCTTGCAAACAACCAAAGAATCATCTGCAAAAAGAAGGTGTGATGCAGGAGCTGCAGGACTATTACGGCAAATTTTTAGTTCCCTTGAGTTTCTCTTGTCTCGCTTTCTTATTCAATAGGCTCGTGAAACCTTCAGCGCATCACCTTTGTTCTGCAAATTTGGCAATTTTCAAACTTGCTCCATCACCTTCGAAGTGTTAGAACAGAGGGGAAGAAGGGTGGTTACACCAAAATGGCATTACAGTGGTGGAGCAACCCTGACATTTTTTTTGACACCACGATACTGTAGCTAGCCAGAAAAATGGCTTCCGCAATGCCATTTTTGCACCAACGGGTAGACTTTCTCTAAGTCAGGTATCCAAACTAAATTTAGGGAAGATAAATGGCTGGGATCAAGTGAGATTTCCCAGAACTTTAATGTTTACATGGGAGAGTGGGTGAATTTTATGTCACAATAAGCAAACCAAGAACTGAAATTCAGAAAAGCTCTATTTGCATGGGAAGAAGAACAATTGGAAGTGCTAAGGGAGAAGCTATGGGTCTCTCTACATTATGTCTTTATAAGTTTTCTTCCTCCAATAAATGTGCTTCGCAAACACTAGGGTACATTTCGTCACCTTTTCTTATAATATGTCATGACTTGGGCCATGTGAAAGTTGTTGCAGCTTTAGTATTGTAGTAACTAGATTTTCTTACTTAGAACAAATTTGACAAATGACAATCAAGACAGTTATATTAAATTGCTGATTGCCGGTAATTTGACTTAAGGTGGGGAAGGTGAGGGGGCTCCAACAAGAGAGTGAGGAGTTCGATGGTGGGAAAGTGAGAAGAACATGAATATTGGAGTACATGTGTAGGTTGTCCAAATTTACACTGATGAGTACTTGGTTTAATGATCTAGGTGTCCAACCTGTGAAATGTCTTTCAGCTGTCAAGCTACTCTTTCTACGTTATCCATTTACATGGTAGTCTCCTATTAGACGTCATAAGCTGAAATAGACGACTCACTCTGAGGATAAAATCTAGGTCACAGAATCCTCCAGTATGACCGTCCGTGCCCACTCTCAATCCTCGCTCTATGCACTATGCTCCGGCTCTTAGTCCTTGCTCTCACGAATCTTAGTAGATTGGGATGTTTTCAAATGGCATGCTCTAGCTCCCGCTTTCATCATTTTCACGCACGCTTAGAGCTCCCACTTTCATCATTTTCTCGCACACATTAGGTGATTTAGGACAGAAGATGAAATCATTAGTGTAAGAGCCAGATAAAGAAATTTGAAGTGATTCGAAAAATAGACCCGAAAACTGAAAAATATTGGCCCCGGTGTACATTCCGGGTCAAGAGCGGGTTGCCCAAGTCCGAGCCTTCATATAAAGCCCTAACTAATGCTTTGTACTTTGTAGTCTTGGTCTACCAAATTGCGATCACAACAAGCAGTTTGGGAATTGTTGACCTAGAATGAGAGTTCACAGCCTCAGAGCCACCACAACCTCATCAGGCCTCAGTTCGTTTTCTGCAATCTACAACGGCAATAACAACAACAATCATCAGAAGTATCTGGGGACTGTACCTTCATCTATCTCTAGTATGCCTGCGTCCATTTCGTTTGCTTCATTACTGCATCTAGATATGTATGTATATATTTTACCTAAACTAGACACTCTAAAAATCAGTTATAGGACGCTACATTTTGCTCAACTCTGGATACATCAGTTCAGCTTAGAAAATTAATTTATGTATCACTATATTGAGTGAACCTTTGTGTTTGTTAATAAGCCAGGGGTTTCCAATCTCTCTCCCTCCTGATGTGGTTATTTGTTGTATCACTTCTGAAACTTTTTTTAGCTGGTAGTGGTTTAAACTTTATTGAACAACTTTCTGTATGATTCAATAAACCTTTGTTGCTTGGGTGGAGTTCCCATGTTTTCTTTAATGTTTTGTTGGACGCATTGCATGGAGTGTAATGCTAAGGAGGAACAAAAACATTTTCTATCTTTGTTCATATGTATTGTTCTTCGCATTGAATGGTCTTGTTATATATTCTCTCTAAGTTATGCATGGCATTTGGAACAAAATAAAGCTACACACAAGAAGTTGTCTTACTCATTGAGTAAAACGAACTATTTTGTTGTGAGTTCATATCGAAATGGTGGAGAATTACAACCCTATGCATCTTGCTTATTTTCATAGTTTCCATTGAAAGAACATCTATCAAAAAGTTGTTATAAGAAGTACAGAGTGGAACATTGGAATGTTCCTAGAACACCTCTGCTTGTCCTGTAAGAAATACTTGTTTGCACAATGCACATAGGTACATAGTAACCGAGATTCTTAACTTATTGGGGATTCCCAATTATGCGCTTGTATTTGGTTTGGTATATATCTTCACCCTTGAAGTGAATTCTTTTAGTTTTGTTTACCATGATCCTCAGCTTCCTTCTGCTCTTCTTAATCGTCAGGCTGCATGTGTAGTTTCATAATGCACCTTATTTGCAATTTATATAGGCCTGTATAGATGTGTGCTTGTACATTTATGTTGAGACATATACCAATAACATCTAGTATTAGTTAATCCATTTGGTGAGCGTCGGTTAACCTTCTTGTAGTCTACGAGGCAGGTGTTTTATCAGTCCCACGTGTTCTTTCCAGTCACCCAAAGTTCTATGTTTAAACTTATAGACTTCCTCTGCTGAACTTGCTGCAAGGACTGATAACATCCAGGCGGTTTACATGTTGGAGGTGGGATCAATCCAGACAATGCTTTGAGTTACATTGAAGAAGGAGCCAGCCATGTCATTATCACATCAGTGTGTTTTCAGTTTTTGCTTTTTTCAAGTTCGTCAAAAGTAGCTCAGCCATATTTACATAGGCATGTGCTTCGGTTTGTGACTCTGTTCTGTGACGGATAATCAGAATAATCACAAGTTAATTGTCATCCTTGTTCCCCTATCTTTCCTCGATCCATGCTCACACTCTCCCCCATATTTTTGGATATTTGTGAAATTTCGTATAAGTCCAGCAATCTGATTCATTATAACTCAGACTACTTCTATATTCTCAATTAAGATGCTGCTTGTTCCTGCACGCTAATCCAAAAAGTCTTTTGACATTGGATGCCATGTAATTTTTTCACTAGGGAGTTGGCCGGTGAGGACCTTTAGTAAGGCCTGCAATTATCAAACCAACTACTTTTTCTGTTATTTTGTGATAACCAGTTATACTGACACTGAGTGTCTTCTAGATATGTGTGATCCTATAGTAATAAACCATCTAACTCAACTCTGTGTTGAGAGCTTTTTTCTTTCTGGTTGCAGTATGTATTCAATAATGGCCAAAGGAATGTCAGAGGCTTAAAGAACTTGCCCGTGTGGTTGGAAAACGGAGGCTCGTGTTGGATCTAAGCTGCAGAAAGAAGGTAGGGAAGTTTTTGATGTTAGATACTACGTACTGTCGAGATTTAGGAAGAGGCGCCGACTCTATTTCGTTCCTTTACAGTGGTTTCTATTATGTATGGGCATCTCCAAACCTTAATGAAATTCAACGTTAACGAAAAATTGGTTAAACGAGCTCCAATCCTTTCATTGAACTTGTATCAAATCAAGGAGAACCAAACCCCTCAGCGAATCAAGGATGAACAGGATCCTTCTGTAAATGCTCTAATTTGAAATATATCTGATGAAAGCCCGTAGCATATCCTCCAAAACTTGAATAACCCTCTCGGATTGACCGTCGGATTGTGGATGAAACGTCGTGCTGAATTTCAATTCCGTGCCCATTGCCTTTTGCAAACTCCTCCAGAAATTGGAAGTAAATCTCGAATTTCGATCTGACACGATAGATACTGGCGTGCCATGGAGCCAAGAAATGCGCAGTTTTCGTCAAATGGTCCACGATCACCCATAACGCATCGTTACCTTTTTGTGTACGTGGCAACCCTACAACAAAGTCCATCGTGATATGCTCCCATTTCCATTCCTGTATAGGCAACGATTGAAGTAACCCCGCTGGATTCTTATGCTTAGCTTTAACTCGTTGACACTTCGGACATTGCGAAACAAATTCAGCTACTTCCCTTTTCATACCAGGCCACCAATACACCTCCTGAAGATCTCGATACATTTTGCTGCTTCCAGGATGCATTGCAAATCTAGATTTGTGAGCCTCCAAGATCTGTTTCCAGATTTCTGGCACATTAGGAACACAAATCCTGTTTCTAAATCTCAATACTCCATCTCTAAAAGAGAAATCCTCCTTAGGTTTAGTTTCTGCCTAGGGGCCAGTTCACAAATACTCCAAGGCTTTTGGTGGTGAAGTTTCTTAGTGAGTTCCATGTTATCAAACAATAGTACCTTTTAGGGCTATATGCATAGCAATTTTACATACTGAGGATGTATGTTAAGGAGTAGACTCATGCAGATTGTTTGAAATTATTTTTATTTGGAGCTGCTAGTTCCCATTGGAGTTTGTTTTGAAAATGTGTACTGATGATGAACAAACGATTGGTTGCTTAACTAGGTACATTGTGATCTTGGGTCTTTACTAGAGGTGGCAAACGGATGGATTGGGGCGGGTTGAAATGGGTCATGGGTTGAATATGGGCAGGTCAAATACGGGTCAATAGTAGGGGTTGAAATGGGTCGGGTCAAATGCGGGTCAAGCAATGCCCAAACCCGACCCGACTTTCTCATTTTTCACCCCACCACCATCATTTTCGCCACCATTAATTCACCACAGTATCGACGGCAAGGATTCAGAGAGATTTGTTTGTAATCTACAACTTGTATGTAAAAAGTCGTTGAGGTTTTTTCCCTTCAATTTCTTTGTTTTAAAAGCAGGCTATAGAGCAATGGGAAACATATTGCATCAGGTTAAAAAAATTGACTAAAGACAACAAAAAAAAAAACGCAAAAAAATGCAGGTTTTTAAATTTTAAACGTCAGGTTTGTGAGGCGGAGTTTTATTTAGGGACGGAAGGAGTACTACAGGTAGGTTTGGGTAAGACGTTGAATTCAGGTCAGGCTAAGACGTTCCACAACGGGATTTTTGGGGTTTTTTTGTTGTCCTTATTAAAAAAAATTGTATTTGTTTGTTTTGCTACAAACTTTTTACCCCTATTGATTCGTCTCGACGAGAGAATCGAAAAAGATTTTTTTTTAATACTTTTCCCCTAATATTTTTTGTCATATTGAAGATAAATTCCAAAAAATCGGCTTTTGGGGCTTTATCTTGGATATTTTGAAAAATATTTGAGTAAAAGTCATAATTTTTTACTTTCCAATTCGAGACATGGTAAAGTTATAAATTCATATGGATTAAGATATGAAAAAAGAGGTGTGAAATTAAATCACTTTCCAAAATATTCCAACTTAGCTTTGTTCAGATGACAGGAAAGGATGGAAAAACCAAATTTCTCATAAATTTTGGCACGTTCACTTGCTAGGAAAGTAGTGGGAATCATAAAAATACTTTCCCACTAGGACTCACTTTCCTGGGAAAGTTTACTCTCACCCGAAAGCACTTCCGTCCACCCGCAAATATCATTTTTCCATACTCTCTCCTTATCTCAGTTGAGTTGGCATTTAATTTATCTTTTCCTAGATAGTTTGTTTCTTCAAAAAAAATAATAATAATCCGAGAAAGAGTGAATTTTTTTTGGCTTATTTACTTTTATGGTCCTTACAAAATAGGCTTGGTTTCAATTTCGTTCTCACAAATTTTTTTGTTTCAATTTTACCCTTCAAGTTTCTAACAGATTTCAATGTTACCCTTTCCATCAAAATTTGGATGGAAAAATGCCTAAGGGGCTAATGAAAAATGCTGACATGGCTAACATGTGCTTAGTTGGCGATGGCAAGAATACCAGATAGTGCCAATTAAACCTTAACCCACTCAAATCATAACCAAAGAGGCAAAGACCCACACAAATCTCAAGCCTTAACCCACACAAATCACACCCAAAGACCCAAGTCCACCTATGAACAATCTGATTTTAATTTTCAGAACTGCACCCACAACAATCTGTTGTTTGGCATAAATCCCACTTGATGCCCCGTGCCAAACATAATTGATTTCAGATTGGGCTGTGAAAGTTGGAATCCAATTGGCTCCTCCATCGACCATCTCCACCCATTTCCTTCCTCTTCTTGATCGATTGCTAGCAGTAACCGAATGACCCACTTATCAAAACAGAAAAAATCCCTCCAGTAAAAAAGAACAGAAAAATCCCTAATTTTTAACCCAATTGATTATGATTTACGATAGTTTTTGCGATGCTTAAAGTTAGTGCATAGCAATGGGATTTAGTGCATTAAAAGGCATGAATACAATTGATTTAGAAATTAACGTTCTTTATCAACTGGGTTTTGTAGCCGAGAAAAAAAACAACTGGGTTTTGTAGCCGAGCAAAAAAAAAAAAAGAAGTGGTTTTGTTTGAACACTTGAAAAATTGAAAAACAATGGTATGCCCAATTTTGCAGAGGTTAGGGATGAGATACAGTAAACAATTTCAACACAATGAACGAAATGGAAATTATGGAATCTTTCAACTGAAAAAAATGTTTGGTTATGATTTGTGTGGGTTAAGTCTGTTGTGGGTCTTTGATTATGATTTGTGTGGGTTAAGTCTTAAGTGGCACTATATGGGATTATTTCCATCGCCAACTAAGCACATGTTAGCCATGTCAGCATTTTCCGTCCAAATTTGACGGAAAGGGTAACATTGAAATCCGTTAGAAACTTGAAGGGTAAAATTGAAACCAAATTTTTTGTAAGGATGAAATTGAAACCAAGTCTATTTTGCAAGGACCAAAAAAGTAGATAAGCCTTTTTTTTTTTTTTCTTGAATGTATTTGTTTTTTTATCTTTAATTTTATGTTTCAATTTATTTGTATGGACTGAATAATTAACCATTCTTAGTTGGAATCTGAGGTTTATTTTAATAATCCTATTGATTTATCTTGTTTTTTTATAGTGTATATGGTGATTGATCACTATGGCTCCGTTCAGTTGTCGAGAAAGTTGTGTGGGAAATTGGTTCCTAGAAAAAGTGAAGTAAGGTGAAGTAAAAGAAAAAAGAAAATTATTTTCCTGTGAGTGTTCATTTGACAAAAGAATTTTGCAAGAAAAATTAAGGCTTAGTTGTTCATTTGTCAGGAAAAAGAAACTTTCGGGAAAATTTTGTGAGTGTTCACTCATTTTCCTTTTCCCGCGACGCAAAATCCTGTGTTTTTTGCAGGATCACTTTTGCAGGAAAGTAATTCTTGCAGGAAAACTTAAATTGGTAAGTCCTAGAATTTTCCTGCCAACTGAACACTAGGAAAGTTATGGGAAAGTTGATTTTCCTATCTTTTCCTGTACTTTCCTGGCAACTGAACGGGGCCTATGGTATGGTTCTCTTTTTAGTTGCTGATTGCAGAGTTATATGATGATTTGGATGATAACAACTTGCGTAGAAATTAATGACATATATACTCATTTATGTAATGTTTATAAGTCAATTTTTTCCCTATTACAACTTTTCATTAAAAAATACTAATAAGTTTCACTACATATATTGTTTTCGAAAGCATGGTAATTATTTAGCTCGAAAAGTTATTCTGCCCAATGTTAGCCATTGCAAACAGAACTTTCCCACTATTTCCCTTTTCTTGGTAAATGAACAAAAAAAAAAAATTGGTTTTTCTGTAGAATTCATTTGTCAAATGAACACTCACAAGAAAGTAAGTTTTCCTTCACTTCACTTCATTTCTCCCGGGACTAAATTTCCCACACAACTTTCCTGACAAACAAGAAAGTAAGTTTTCCTTTCCTTTACTTCACTTCACTTCTCTCAGGACTAAATTTCCCACACAATTTTCCTGACAATTGAATGGAGCCTTAGCTTAACTAAGCCAAGGCACCTCCCCTGCCTCAGGTTCGCCGACCCAACCGCTACCATCATGCTGCACATGCAATAGTTAAGTATTAGGGGTATTACGATCCTGCATTGCGAGCCTAAATTTAGGCCGAAGTTCGAGGCCCTAGGTTTATGCCGAGGGCCGGGCTTGGTAACCGTAAGAGGAGGCCTTAGGCTTATGCCGAGGGCCGGGCATGGTAACTGTAAGAGGAGACATCCATTCTGAACAGGTGACCATCCCATTTTTCATCTTTTCATTATCACCCAACTAAAGAAAAAAGGGCGCCTACGGAACAAGTTTTTTTCTTTTGAAATGGAAATTTTTTTTTTAAGAAACTTGACATATGATACATCAGCCTACGGAACAAGTTGTCAAGAGAAACTATTTGTTCATGAACAAGCCACGCTTACAAGGAGCATTTGGAAATCAATATCCTATCTCTCTCCAAGAAAAAAGAGATTTCTTAATAACAAATATCACCCAAAAAAATCCTTGACTTTGGACAACCTCCACTTCAATTCACCACTTTGAACAACTTCCGCTTCAATTCACCACCTAAAACATGAAACAAGGTTTATCCCTAACCTAAACAAAATTGCATTCACGTAACATCGTGCTGCTCCCGACTTTTTGTTCTCAGCTTTGTGTCATGATCAGAGAGGAACATTAGTTCCTCGTTTGTAAAGAATTATCACTCTTGTACTCCTTTTAATTTAATATAAACTAAAGTGGGTTCATTTGTATGCGGAAAAAAACAAGATGTTGAGAGAGAGAACCAACGAAGAAATGTGACTTGAGAGCTCCTCACTCTAGGCGATTTTGGGAGCCGGCGAAAAAACGAAGAAAGGCCAGTCCGGCGATTTGGGTTCTCTCCAACGAGGAAGCGAAGGAAGATTGGGTTTCTTTCTTCAAACAATCTGATCCCAAGTTCGATTCGTTGCTGTAGCCTGTAGTAGCATCCGATTCCGATTTCGGCTTCAACGGGCAGGCTGTCGGCAACGAGCAACGGCTCCAAAGATCAGTCACTCAAGGGGCCTCACCTAGGCTTCTCCGTTCTTCTCGACTGAACGGTAAGTGCCCTCCTTTGCTCCTGTTAGGGTTTGAAAATTGGGTCTTTACAAATCATGGGTAAACAAAAAACGGCTACGAAATTAACTCTACGGGACTTTCACGATCAAATTGATAATGGGTATGATTTTTCTGATGTCGAAATTGTCTCTATTAATGAGGAAGATGATGATTTTTCAGTGGTGGCCACTGACAACAAAGTCCAGGATGTGACTTTTGCATCCATGGTTGCCATTGATGAGTGGCCGAAACTCGGCACAGTTGACCCTAGTCCGGGATTGATATCCCCGGCCAAGGCAACTGAGTATGGTGGAGGAGTGATAATGTCACCTCCTCAGAGTCGGACTACTAGAAATTCGAGTGTGGTTGCTCAGACTCATCTTATTCAAGGGGACAAATCGGGAGATCGAGCTAATGCTTGGACTAACCGGAAGGTTTTAGTAAACAACAGAAAGCTAAGTAAACACCTTACGAAGGTTCCAATTGTGTATGAGAATGGTCAAGTTATGATTCCGAATAAAATTTCTGAAAATGGAGCTTTGAAATTTTAAAATGCAATTGTGGGTTGCTTTGTTGACAAACGTTTATCCTACTTCCAAGTAAGATCATGGGCTCAACGGGTATGGAAAATCGACGCTGAGGATGTCGTCACTCTAGACAATGGTTTTTTCGTGTTCAACTTTAGGGATGCAGCAGCTTTGGACTACGTTCTTGTGAACGGTCCATATTTCTGTGGGGGCAAACATATTGTGATTAAACAGTGGCATCCGGGTATGCATCTTACTAAGGACGCCTTCTCTAGTGTTCCGGTATGGGTTAAACTCTACAATGTTCCCCTTGAATCATGGACCGAAAATGGTTTGAGTTATATTGCTAGTTATATTGGAAACCCCCTATACCTTGATGAGTTCACACAAGATCATAGCCGGTTGACGTTTGCTCGTGTCTATATTAAAGTAGAAGCGGCAAAGGAGATTCCCAAGTCCTTTGTTGTAAATTTGGGTTACGGTGAGCCATATGAAATCAGAGTAGAGGTTCCTTGGAAACCTCAAGCTTGCCACATTTGCAAAACTTTCGGTCATACCACCGGTGCTTGCGTAATCAAGCCCCGAGCTCCTCCTTCACAAGTGTGGAAAGCCAAAGAGACAATAGGACAGAATGTCCCGGTTGTTCAAGAGCGAGCTGCTAAGGCAAGAGTAGATGA
This sequence comes from Rhododendron henanense subsp. lingbaoense, assembly GCA_020567845.1. Classification (NCBI taxonomy): domain Eukaryota; kingdom Viridiplantae; phylum Streptophyta; class Magnoliopsida; order Ericales; family Ericaceae; genus Rhododendron; species Rhododendron henanense. The sequence goes on along the minus strand of CM036320.1, from coordinate 5,880,672 downwards.
AGATAATGATGAATGGGTTGAGGTGAAGAGGAAGGAAGCCAAAAGAATTCATTTGGCCATCTCTCCTTCTTTATGTGTTTCTTCTATTGCAAACGAAGTTGGCGTTCTCGAGAGATGTGAGGATTCTGGTGCATCTGCCGTTGTGAAAGTAACAAATAAAGATGATGCAGGGACTGTGACTCCTCCGGTTGTGCTTCTTCCTGTATCTTGTGTCTCTACTCCGGTTGTCAATGGCCGGGGTAGCAATCAACAAGAGCTTCCTCCCGTGGCTCTCCGTCGATCAACACGTTTTCGAGAGCCTCCAAGTATCCCTTTGGAAGGCGATTTCATTGGACCTCATCAGAGCTTGAACCATATGGTGGGTGATTCCACATCACCTACGCCTGCTAGAGGTGAAAATAGAAAGAAGCTTAAAGAGAAAATAAAGATGTTGAAGGCTTCGAGAGACAAAATGTGTTAAGGCTTGCATGCCATTTGTGTTGCTTTCTTGAAGTGTGATTTGAGCGTTACTGAAAATCTGCTATGTTTTATTTAGGATTTAGATTTTCTCCTTTTTCTTTTTTTCTTTTCCTCCTGGGGTATACTCCTTGTAGGCTGTATATTCGGTTAGCCTTTTTTCTATTTCAAGCTAAGTTACCAAAAAAATATATATATAAACTCTGTTGTTGGCTTCAAAAAAAAAAAATTGCATTCACGTAAGCAGCGTCCTTCGAATCTTCCAGATGAAATTCGCAAACAAGAAACAACCATGTAACTGCCTAGCGTAAACACCTGTGGGAAGTCCAGTGTCACTGTGGCAGCACCACCGGCCGGTCTATTGCTTTTACGCATCTTGAAAACAAAATGCCTAGCTTAACAAACTGATGCATAAGTTTTACATGTATAAGCAATGACAGCATCAGATCTCAAAATCCTCTCATTTACGCGACAAATTTCCAACTTCCCTTGCATGCTTTTACCACATTGTGATGCAATCTACTCTGTCCCCATGTGTTTCGAGTCAATTTTATCTATCAAAAATCTAATTTCTAATGCATCAATAATATAATGCACAACTCCTGCTTCCTTTCTGATTTTCGCACACTAGGATGGACCAAACATACTTGAACATAAACTCAAATTCTTCTATGAGGCTACAAGGTTGGTTATGTGATTAATAATATCATTCAAAGTTATACTGCATGCGTTTATCACATCGTGATGCAATCTACTTTGTCCCCATGTGTTTCAAGTCAATTTTATCCATCAAAAATCCAACTTCTAAAGCATCAATAATACATTTCACAACTCCTGCTTCCTTCTTGATTTTCGCACATCAGGATGGACCAAAAATACTTGAACATAAACTCAAATTCTACGACTTAGAAACGTAATGTCCCTTCCCCTGTGTGTGTGCATATTGTAGCAGGCCGAAATGGCAGCTCATGTCCATATATGCTGAGCGTATATCGAACCTTCCACGAACGATCCATGCTGATCCGAACCTGGTCGATGGTTCGGCTTGGTCTGTATCGACATTTGGCGGAACCTCCCCAGAAGTTAGAAGGAGCCATCAGCCAAGCATGCCGACCCTTTGATAGTTGGACTCTACATTCGGCCTTGAACGGACGTGGAGACCATGCTGCCAGCTCACCCACGTGGGAACGACAACCACGGCCTCGATGACGACCGTGACGTCATCCGAGCGGTTACATGCTGGGATAAGGATGGGGGCACGTGAAGATGCCAGCTCACCCCATAAACAGTTACGAAACCCTAACGTGATGCAATGGTGACGTCAACCGATGCGTGACAAGCACATGTACAGTCTTGGAGGCCAAGCTAAAGGAAGCCCTATAAATACCCCTCTATGCCCAGCCTAGAGAGGTACATTGTCTTCTATACTCAAACCCTAGTTCTTGGCTTTCATCTCTGAGCAACTGTACTCATCCTTGCACCGGAGGGCCATTCCGGAGATCCTCCGATGTGGTCTTTTAGTCGTACTTCCTTGTGCAGGCTAGGTGGAAGCCATCAGCCACTCTCAATCAAACCACGGTCAAGGAAAGAGTGAACCAGATTCATCGGAGCCCCACACATGTGTGCCAACTGCCATGTATCAAACAACCCAATATCATGTAATGTACTAATGTCAAAGACTCAAAAAGTAGGTCCAAATAACGAAACGTGAGGAGTTTCTGATGCGGATCACATAGCTGAAGAGTATATGAAAACCCGGGCCCATCGGAAGGCTCGCTGAAGACCGGCGAGTCCGAAAAAGATTTCAGCTTTTAGCATGTTTAAGTCCTTATTTCAGCTTATCAAGACTACATCCAAGCCTTTGATTTTTGTTTCTTGTTTTGTTTAAATTCTTTCCTTTTTGTTTAGGATTTGATTTGTTTCCTTTTCGTAACTCTAGGGAGGATTTGATTTGTTTCTTTTTCTTAACTCTAGGGAGTTAGGAAGGTGTTATTCTTTTCTATATAACCAGCACTATGTAATCGTTTATGGGTGATTTTTGATTGATAAAATTATTGAGAGCCCTAATCTCTTTATTCCAAATTCTTTGATATTGATCTATAGAATCAACAGAGTGTTTGATGCCTTTATTCTTGGGTATTCTTTGACTAAACAGGTTTAGAGAAGGATTTCGATCTCCGGGCATTCGTTACGAATCAACGGATTTCTGACTCGATTAAATAGTTCCGTTCTTCATTAGCTTCCGCTACATCAGTTTCACAATCTCAGAATCATCGTCATATCTACCAGGTGGAGATAATAAAATCAACACATAATACGAACTTGAATCAACATCATTCACATGCCATGAAGAAGTGCCTGCATACTATTTCACGCTCTTCCCACGTGAGAAATAGTGCCAAAGCTCAAAACTCGATCAATCTTAGGATAGAGACAGGCATTGTAATCAAACAGTTGCGCCAACACAAACACTAGCCAAATAAAACCGAGGAGCATGCACCAACATATTATATTAGTACGTCAAGATCCAAAACATATAATAGTAATTACAATCTTAAGCGAGCCACCTCTTTTCTTCTGCTAAACCAAAGCAAAGCTAGCCTACTAGCGTTTACCAGCAAAAGGCATCCCTCAACTCATCCTCATCATTCCCCCTTTGTAGCATAAGAGAATACGGCCATAGGCAGCACTGGTGGTGAGAAATCAAAAGGTGGATCGGTGCATGTCCGTGAGGGACGAAAAGCTGTGCCTCCCATTCTGCCCGGAAAAAAAATTTCTCTGATATCATGTTCTTTCTTCCTGCATTTATTTACGTAATCTGTAAGTGCTACTCATCAAGCACGAGAAGTAGCTCATAGAAGAAACTAAGCAACATAACTACACTTGCCGACTTACATCCTCTGGCAACGGGCGTACTCCAACTGCTACAAGACATAAATAAGAAATTCTTCAAAACATAGATGTGGGAGCTATTTTACATAACTGAACATGTGAGTACATGCATAGCATACATACCATGAATAGGCGCGATGGACGGAATTTCTCCTCAACAACAGGTGATGGGGTGACACCGGGAGCAAGAAACACTATATTCTTGGAAAAAATCTAAGAATTATTATAGACAAGTTAAACAGATGACAATAACCATCATTAGCAGGCACAAAAGAACAAGGTTCAAAAAAAAAAAAAAACAGGAAGCAAACTGGAATAAGAATAAAGAAGAAAACCACTGATATCAGAGATAAAAATCCAGTACGGCAAATTTGAAGTTTGAGTCAGATTAATTTCTCGCAGATCAGAGGAGCTGGTCAATTCTCTACGGTTTGCCATCCCTGCTTTGATTTCTACACTTCCTTTTTTTTTTTATCACCACACTCCTTTTTTAGATTTTAGTGTTGAAAATGTATGTATTTTTTTTGTTAAAAGACAAAAAAAGAGTGTGGATATCAAAAAAGGGAGGGAGAAATCAATTTAGGAAATCTTTAACCTCAAATGCAAAAATTAATATTTGAATCGTTATCTGTTAAAGCATCCAACTCCAAACCAATTGGCAAAGAGTGGAGAGGCCGCCCAGGCTCATATACTAGTTTTGGAGGAGATAATTAATCAATGTGGGACAAATCCCAACACTCCCCGCACGTGCGACCCCTGACTCACACGTGGAGGGGTAAACAAAGGATCCATAACACTTGGATCACAACAAACAACGGTGCACTTATGGCACAAATAAGGGGGATCAAATTCTCCGAAATCCTAGCTCTAATACCATGTTAAAGTAGAACAATGTTTGATGATTCTACCACAATGATGGTAGCTCTATTTTGGTATTGATTATATAGGAGTGAAATTACAATCAAGAGGAGAGATTTGCTCTTCCTAATTACTGTAATCAAGGGATACATATTCTCTACAATGAAAGAAGAATTATAACAATAAAGTCCTATACAAACTACACAATCATAGGGATACTGATTGTAGGAAATATTGACCAACCCAAGAATCAAGCAAGGAATTGGATACGTTAACACTCCCCCTCAAGGTGGAGCGTGCAAGGAGAGAACGCCCAGCTTGCCAATCAAATTGTGAAATTGGTCTGCACCCAATGGCTTTGTGAAGACATCTGCGAGTTGAGCCGAAGAAGGAATATATCTTGGAGCAAGGAGCTTTGATTGAATCTTCTCACGAACAAAGTGACAATCAAGCTCTATATGTTTAGTGCGTTCATGGAAAACTGGATTTTGGGAAATATGTAACGCAGCTTGGTTGTCACAAAACATAGTAATTGGAGGGTCATGAGAAATTCCAAAATCACTGAGTAAATATTTTAACCACTGAAGTTCACACGTTAAAGTAGCCATAGCCCAATACTCGGCTTCCGCAGAAGAACGAGAAACCGTGGCTTGTTTCTTAGTTTTCCAAGAGAGAAGATTGGAGCCAAGAAAGGTACAATACCCAGTTGTTGAGCGGCGAGTGACGGGGCAACCTACCCAATCTGAATCACAGTATCCTTGCAAATGGAGACCACTAGAAGAAGATAAGAAAATGCCTTTACCAATGGAACCTTTCAAATAACGAACCACTCGATGAGCTGCATCAAGATGAACACTGCGGGGAGAGTGCATGAATTGGCTTAGAATATTCACTGCATAAGTAAGATCTGGTCTTGTAACAGTGAGGTAAATAAGTCGACCCATCAATCGTCGATATGGAGTGGGATCAGAAAGAAGTGTTCCATTCTCAGGCGACAAATGGAGGTGTTGTTCCATTGGAGTAACAGCGACTCGACCTCCAATCAAACCAGTGTCTTTAAGAATGTCTAATGTGTACTTCTTTTGAGAAAGAAAAATTCCCTTCGCGGAGCGAGCAACTTCAATACCAAGAAAATATTTCAATCGACCCAAATCTTTTATGAAAAATTTGGCTTCAAGGAATTGTTTGATACGGTTGATAGCCAAGTCATTATTCCCCGTGATAATAATATCGTCAACATAGACTAGAACAAACGTAGAAGAATCACCTTGATGATTAGTGAATAGTGAATAATCAGCTTTGGATTGAGAGAAACCAGCATCTATAAGTGTAGAGGAAAATTTTGCGAACCACTGCCGAGAGGCTTGCTTCAAGCCATAAATTGATTTATTAAGCCGACAAACTCGTGTCTCCCCCTATTTAGAAAACCCCGCTGGGAGTGTCATATAAACCTCTTCATCAAGATCGCCTTGTAAAAAGGCATTATTAACATCAAGTTGATGAAGAGACCAACGTTTGATAGAAGCAAGGGAGAGTAAAACACGAACGGTCACTAACTTGGCAACGGGAGCAAAAGTATCATGATAATCCAGCCCTTCAATCTGAGTGAAACCCTTAGCCACTAATCGTGCCTTATGACGTTCAATAGTACCATCAGAACGATATTTAATCTTGTACACCCATTTGCAGCCTATGGGTTTCTTGTTGAGAGGTAGAGAAACAAGGCTCCATGTTTTATTCCTTTCAAGAGCTTCAATTTCTTTTTCCATGGCATCACGCCAGTGAGGTAGTTTAATAGCTTGGGAAAAAGTTTTGGGCTCATCTGTGGAACAAATGGTGGAAAGAAAGGTTTTGTGTGCAACAGAAAATGATGAGGTAGAGATATATTTATGAAGAGGATAAGGTGTACCTTTCAACTGTGAATCAGATGGAGCGGGCAAACATTCATGAGTGGCAGCAGAACATTGATAATCAGCCAAGTAAGGTGGTGGCCGACGAACACGAGAAGGCCCGCGGGCAGTTGGTTCCACGTCTATAGAAGTAGGAATTGGATGTGAGTTCTCACTTGGAAGGGAACTATCATTTGGAGGGGAACTATCATGGGTAACCAAAATTGGATCAGTTGGAAGAGAATGGCCAACAGTGGGTATATCATAGGAGGAGTTATCACTTAATGGCACAGGAATGACCGGCCCATCATTCAAGGAATTAGTAGTGGATATGTCATGAAAAGGAAAAATCCCTTCATAAAACGTAACATCACGAGAGGTGGAAATGGTTTGGGTTGCTATATCAAAAACACGATAACCCTTTTGCGCATAAGGATAACCAATAAACACACTAGGTTTGGCCCTTTGATCAAATTTATGCAAGATGTTATTGTTGTGAGCAAAACATAAACTACCAAAGACTCGTAAAGTGGAATAATTCGGTTTGAAACCAAACAAAATTTCATGTGGTGATTTGTTAGACAAAAGAGGGGTTGGCATTTTATTAATGAGATAGGTGGCAGTGAGAACACATTCACCCCAAAACTTTAGAGGTAAGTTTGCTTGAAAGCGGAGTGCACGTGCCACCTCAAGGAGGTGACGATGCTTACGCTCTACAACACCATTTTGTTGGGGAGTTCCAACGCAACTTCGTTGGTGAATAATGCCATTATCTAAAAAAAAATGCTACATATCTTTGGACAAAAATTCAGCTCCATTATCATAACGAACAAGTTGAATAGAGGGAAAAAATTTTGCACCATCATGAGAATGAATTAGATTTATGCATGATTGGAATTGAGTCTTGACCAAGGAGTAAAAAGATTGTAGAATATGTTTAGTTTCGGACTTGAGATGCATAAGATACGTCCAAGTACACCGACTGAAATCATCCACAATGGTTAAAAAGTATCTTGAGCCACTCATGGACGGTAGTGAAAAAGGACCCCATATGTCGCAATGAATCAAAGCAAACGGCTTTTTTGTATTAATAGAACTAGAAGGAAAAGATAAACGTGCTTGTTTTGCTTGTGGGCAAATGTTACAAGCTTTATTTTCAGAACAAGAAATCAAAGGAACTTCTTTTCCTAAAATTTGTAAAGTACGATAAGATGGATGACCAAGGCGCAAATGCCAAAGATCAATAGACGGAGGTTTAATCACTGCCAGTGCCTTAGCGGCCGCTTGAAAATAATATAGCCCTTCATGAATGCTACCCTGCCCAATCATCTTCTTCGTTGATAGGTCCTGAAAAATGCACTTGTGGGAAAAGAAGGTTATGAAGCAATTATTGGTTTTAGCAAGTTGACTGACTGATAAAAGATTAAACTTGAATGACGGAATAAAGAAAACATCATCAAGTTTAATGGTGGGTGAAATTTGAACTGTCCCAATATGAGTAATAGGGGCATTTGTTCCATCAGGAAGCTGCACAAAGGATGGAGTTGGACAAGGTTTATATGAAGAAAAGAGTGATAAAGTGTGGCACATATGATTAGTTGCTCCTGTATCGATAATCCATACAGAATTAGTTGGTACAGTGAGAGCAATACCTGCTAGGTTAGCATTGGAATCTATGCTACCTTTAGAAAACATGGCCAGCAACTTGTTGTATTGTTCCTGAGTGATAGTAGGTGCACCAGATTTCTTTGGGGAATATCCAATAAGTTTGAAGCAACGATCCTTTGTATGGTTATTCCTCCCACAATGATCACAGTGGAGTTGGTTCTTGCGGAATTTGGTTGAGATGGCTAGTGCCGCCATTGGAAAATCGAGATCGAAAAAGAAAGATGAAGGAAAAAAATTAACAGAAAATTGTTGAAGACGGATCGACGGCGACCCGCTTTAAAGCATCCAACTCCAAACCAATTGGCAAAGAGTGGAGAGGCCGCCTAGGCTCATAAACTAGTTTTGGAGGAGATAATTAATCAATGTGGGACAAATCCCAACATTATCCCCCGCCAATCTTTGCGATTGGCACTCAAAACTATCCTTGTACCTCCAGAAATCTGATAGTTTTTTTTATGTACTATTAGTTTTGTGTTGTCTATATCCTATCAACAACCGAACCATCCAAACAATGTAACGGGCAACAAAAATTGTGTTCAATCAGATATATGATGCTCAATACATAAATGGAAAAAAAAAATAGAAAAAATACTCAAAACAAAAGATCTCACACCAGCAATAATTCAGAGTAATATTTAAAAAAAAAAAACTCAAAACAAAATACTCCCTCCGTTCCAAATTGAGAGTCTATTATTTCATTTTGGGTTGTTCCAAAATGATGGCCCTTTTTCAAAAATAGAAGGAAAAATTTGGTGATTTTCCAAAAGTGTTCCTTACAATTGAATATAAGTGTTATAAAGTAGGTAAAATATAGAGGTAATGGTAGAAAAAATAGACAATTTAGGTGTAATCATTGCATATCCCCTAAAATAGTTGAAATCTCCAAGAGAGACTCTCAATTTGGAACGGAGGGAGTACTGCTTAATATTCAAGATGAGAAGGCAGAAACAAAACATTCTAGCCACAGAATGGGATATAAACTCAGAAAGGAAGAGAAGAGATGCCTCAGGAGCCTTCAGCATGACATCTTCTTTCTTTTCTTCAGCTTCATCGTGAGTCACATCAGGGAATCCAGCGAGGCATTCCTTTGCGCTTTTTCCAGATTCATCCATCTTTACGAATTGATCCAGAGAGAGAGAGGCCATGCGTTTGGTTGTGTTCGCAACGGTAATATCTCCGGTGGTGGTGCCGCAATCGCTAACAGTATCCATTCCGGCCAGAGAGAGAGAAAAGTTCAGAACTTTGGTTGAGAATTTATAGGTGTCAATGTCGGTAACAGATACGCGAGAGAGGCTTTAAACGTTGGTCTGGGTCAAGCTCCATTTGGGCCGTATGTTCATAGATGGTCTGGGTCAAGCTCTTCCAGGCCGGGTTTGTACAGATTGGCAGGACCAAGAAACTCTCAACTCAACTTTGGGCTTTTGGGCTTTTTCAAAATTTTATTTTGGTAAATATTTAACTTTTTTTATTTTATTTTTCTCGTCGATACAAGCCAATAATCTAATTAATTTTATCACAAAATTAATAAATGTAATTTTTTTTTGAATAAAGACAAAGGAAAAGAACAAGTTGGTTATTTTTTAAGAGGAATTGGGTTCAGGTCTCCTTTATATCTCTACACCCACATCCTTCATTCATTTTTTCCCATTTCATTGTAGGTGGACAACACCACCACAACCCAGCCCCCCCCCCCCCCCCCCCCCCCCCCCCCCCCCTCCTCCC